>SNQJ01S0011300.1:0-18794 GCA_010110895.2 Picea sitchensis | reverse complement strand
TTCATAAGAACACTTGAATTAAAACTTGCAAATATTTTCAAGAATACAAGTCTTCTTCATTTTTAGATCAGAAAATAATTTCCTATTGGTTGAAGACTTGAAGCATAATCTACTCAGTGTTAGTAAAATCTGTGATCAAGGATACACTCTTACATTTGACTTCCGAAAATGTAAAGTCGGAGAAAATAACTTAGGAAGATTGGTTGCAACTGCAACAAAAAGACTGAACAACATATACATCCTAGACATGAAAAAGAGAGAGAAGACAAAAGCCACACAAAATTATTCCAAGAAAGAAAATGTCCCAAAGACCAAAAATAAGGATGAAGTATTATTGAGTGCCACATGTTCAGGGGGAGCAGCCCCAAATAAGAAGGTTACCTTTTGCCATTAAACTTAGGGGGAGAATCCCTACCCTTTTCCATTGATGTCAAAAGGGGAGAGAAATTGGGATCATGATGATAGGGGGAAAATGAGGGTTGCCATCAATGACAAAGGGGGAGATTGTTGGAATATTGGTTGTTGTCATTGATGTCAACCCTAGTTATGGGTTTTTGACTGCAAGATTAATGAAGGTATTTGGACATGAAGGAAAATGCACATGTAGATACAAGACCCATGGATGGATAGTATACATCATGTTGTTTCCAGTGGTATGTGGCACGTCATGTGAATCCTCATGGTTGAGGAGAAATGATTTTTTGAAGATGACAAAGTGAATTGAAGAAGGAAGTACATGTAGGCCCTGAAGATAATTAAAGAAAAGAATTACAAAATAAGAAAGTGTCAAGTCGGCCCTAATGTTAAAAGGAAGTGACATAAATGGTATAAATGAATGTCATTATACATTCATTTGATATACAAGTCTAATTTCAGAGGAAATTAGAAATAAAGAAGGCCAAATTTCAAGGGAGGATGAAGTCTTTTGGTGATGTGTTCTAAGGTATGTTATTTTCAGGTCATCTTACCATTTTCCCTATACTGTTTTTTCTAGAATGATTAAGATGGTGAAATTGCTATGGTATTGAGAAGACATATCAAGGTACCCATGGTAAAATTTTCTTATCTTGATTCGCTATAATTATGGAGATACACTCTGTTGAAGATAGGGTTTTTGACCAGTCCTGAAGCTAGTCAATAAACATGTGTTCCAGGTAAAAAAGTCATAACTTATTCATAGAAAATACAAATGAAGTGGGACAGATTGAATTGCAAATAGTACGGACTGTAGTTTCTTCTGAGCGAGTTTAAGAATCTGATGTTAAATATTGAGCACAGGGAATTCTGTTTAACTTTCTTGAATTAATTAAATTAAAGTGTTTTATTTTGTATAGTCCTAATGGTTTGACTCATGAGTAGCCTATCCGGTACTTGAACCATTCCAGTACTACCAGTCATCATGCAATCCGGTACCAAATCCATTCCGGTACCCAAGGCAGTTTTGATTTGGTACTATATGCTCCAAATCTATTTCAGTACCAAGTCATGCACTATTCTGGTACTGTCTTCTCTGCGCCCATTCTGGTACTCAGATTCAAGACTGTGTGTATTCCAGTACCAAAACCTTTGTTTCCATAATGCACCAGTTGGAACAGTATGATGACGAATATTTTGAGAAGACAGTTGAACCAAAGCTTCCAAATCGGTTTTCCAGATTATGAGAAACTCCATCACTCATGCACTTCGTGTCATGAGGATGGAGTCGATCCCTGAAGATTCAATGTAAATACCAATTGTAATATCTGTAAAAATTTTTAATACTTATCCACAGATATTGATAGTATCAACTTACCTTCTATATAAGGGACATTGTATAGGTGATAGTGTGTGTGGAAAATAAGGAATGTAATGAGTCTATTGTCTGAACCAGATAATACATATCATTCCTATGTATGAAGTAAATAACTCTTGATCCAATTTACGAGTTGAATTAATGCAAAAGATCTATTATTTCAATTCCTAAGTGTGAGTGAAACGTTTTAGTCTATTACTTTCTTAAGAGGTACCTTGTTGGTTCGACAACGACCCACTGCCCCAACCAAGGTAAACCTCCCTGTATATGTTTTGTGTGATTATGTGAGTATTTTACAGTAGTGTGTGTTAATGATCTTTAATCTATTTTCAGAGTTCAACATTGAGTTAATTGTTTCTGGATTGGTATGAACAATCAGGTGCTAGATCGAATAGATATTTCATTGTCAAATGTTGGAGATGGCCATTTAATTATTTGAAGTGTGGGATTAATATCTTGAGTTTACGATTGCAGTAGATTTAGTACATAAAGGAACCAAAAGACTTTATATCTCATCTTCATACTCTGTAATGAAGTCGTTCAGTTATTCTGAATGTTCCTTGTACTGGTTTGTTTGAATTGCATGAAGTCAGAATTGATTTTGATTTCAAGAGTGATTGGAGTTGATTTATATTTACTTTTTTGATTGCTAAAGGAGACAAGATTCTCAAGTAAATCTCTTTAATTCATGACCCTGGAATGAATAGAATTGTTTCTATAGGATATAATCTTTTTTTGGTTGTTTGTGTGAAGAAGTTTCATTATCGGTTTTCTCTTCTAAGTTCAAGGGTGTTTGAAGTATTTAGAAATCTTAGAAACAGAGTTTATATGTTATTAATTATTTCCTATATGCAACAGACTTAGGTAGGTTACCTGTTCTCGGCACATATAGTGTAACGATTCTTGATTACAAATCCCAGATTGACATTTAAATGAGTGTAAGATATATATTGAACATATTTATACACCAACATTTTGGCGTCGTTGTCGGGGAGTTGTAAATGGTAATAGGTAGCATTTTGAGTTTTGATTGGTTTGATGAAGTTTGGATTGGATTTAAGGACAATCTGAGGTCAGAGAGAAGATGGAAAAACAAGAGGTAAGAACTTGTGCATCCACTTTGGTGGGGTTCCTCCAAAGTCAGGTTGTCCTTCTACCTTTGATAATTAGGGATCTGTGTTTTCATTTATTTTATTTGAATTTCTCTTATGAGTAGGTATAGGGATAATAAAGGTAGATTTATTGCTCCTAAAATTTCAAAAAAGCTAGAAAAGAAAACAACAACCCCACCCCCCCTACACTAATTCATCTAAAATTCATGCAAGAAAAATTCTCAGAGGAGAGAGCTCAAAGGTAGAAATTGCAACAACAACAAAGGGCACTAAATCTGAAGCCATTGTTCAGATTTAAAACGTAATACAACAAGAAAGAGAGGAAGCATTGGCGACCCCATCAAAAAGAGAAGTGGGAAAAGAGGCAGAGGTAGTAATAAAAGAGGTTTCATATGTTGTTGGAAGGCCACACAAAACCTTGGAACAGGTAGAGATACCAAATAACCCAGTGGTGGAACCATCACTCATGGAGAGACCTCACCACCCCTTACAGGTTGTTTGGAGATATGGTAGAAGAAGAGGTAAATGCAGCTAATGAAACAGAGACATTTGGATTCCCCATAGTGGATATCACTAAAGACGTTGCTATGAAGAACATTCCATTATATTCACTTCCTCATTTCAGAGGTATGTCAATAGAAGACCTGACTCATTTTTATTTGAATTTGACATATTGTGTAGGAGTTATAACTACACGGATAATGCTCAAAAATTAAAACTTTTCCCAGCTACACTAAAAGATTCAACACTAAGGTGGTTCATGAGATTAGGAGAACACACCATTTTGTCTTGGGATGGTATGAAGGAGACCTTCCTCTAGAAATACCAAGATTACTGCAGACCTAGGGATGCTAGGAATGATATATTCAAAATGCCGCAATCTGAAGAAGAAAGCTTAGAAGACTACCTAGAGAGGTTCTTATACAATTACCAAAAGACTAAGAAGTTTTCCTTAGACACAACTACAGTTAGGAATGTCTTTCTAAAGGGTGTGAGGGATGATTGCATTGAAGTAATAAACCTCATGAGTTCTTGGGATGTGTAACAAAATTCATTTGCAGACATATCAAAGTATTGTAAAAGATACTCCCGCAGTCAAGCTAAAACTAGGAAAAGTATAAGGGATCCTACAAACAGAATTTTTAAACCCACATATGGAGGCGTCACTAGGATTGAACTGGGAAATATATTAGAAAAATTCAAAACAGATATCCTAAACACCATCAGTTCCCAACTTGATACCACGAAAATTAAAAAAAAAACAAAAGGAAGAAAATGTCGCATTAGCAATTTTCTATCATCAGTGTAGGAGGAAACACCCTGAAAAGGAATTCCCCCTTAATGTTATTGAAATTTGTGGTCTCTATACAGAGGACCATCCTACTAACAAATTCCTTTCTCTAACTGGACTCAAGGCCATATTCAAGGGAGGAGGAGAACCCAAAACATCCTACCCCCCTAGGAGACCACATAGACAACAAAACCCCAACATGTTTGCAGACCCAACTACACAATGCCCACAACAACAATGGGTACCTCCCATGTCTTATCCTCAATGGTCGCCACAAACCCAACCTCGGAAACAAGGGTGGAGAGGACCTGTATATGGGAATGTTCCCTTCCAACCAACAAATTTCCCTGCTTATCCACAATACCCTTCAAATATTTCCCATTTGCTCCCAAGATTTAACCCTCCTACTCTTCTTCCACCCCCACAGTTACAAAAACAACCTGCACTACCCATGAATCCAAATATTTAACAACAAATGGAATCTTCACCTATTCAAAACCCTCCTCGGCCTACCCCTATTCCTGCACAACCTATCCCTAACCCAAATAATAGGCCGACACAACCTGTACAAAACGTTGAAGTACAAACCTTACCCACATATGTAATAACACCAACTTCATTAAATGGAATTGAATTAAGACCATGGAGTATTGTAAACAAAACAAATCCTACTGTGGTTATCCAAGAAGAACAAGTAGATAATCACACAAATCAAGAAGAATGAATAGATGTACAAACAGTTCAAAGAGAAGAACAAATGAATAATCCATTAAATGAAGAAAAATACACCCTAGTACAAAAATAAATTCCTTCTCCCAACTCCCGTGTAGCAGAAACACCTCAGAAAATACACCCTCCTTATCTAGAAAGGTTGCTTGTAAAAAAAACTGAGGAACCTCTAGGACATAATCTAGAGACTGAACTCTGAAACATATGTGTAAATATCCCACTACTACAAGCCATTAAGGACATACCTATCTATGCTAAAATTGTAAGGGACCTTTGCATTAAAAATCCAGGGAAGAAGAGGAAGGAGCCTCCTATCATACAAGTGGTAGGGCAGTTATCAGAGTTTATAATAGAAATTCCATCTAAGTATAGTGATCCAAGGAACCCAGTGGTAACCATAGAAATCAATGGTGTTTCCTTACCTAACACATTGATTGATCTAGGGGTAGAAATAAATGTGATGTCAGTGAACACTATGAAAACACTGCAACTAGATCACCTAAGACCAACACAAACTTTGTTGGAGCTTGTAGACAAATCCGTCATCACCCCAGCAGGAAGTTTAGATGATATAACAGTTACATTGGCCTCTTGGGAATACCCTATGGATTTCTTAGTAATTCATCCCAAATCATCCAAACCAGGACATCCAGTAGTACTCGACCGACCTTGGTTGGCCACTGTCGATGCATTCATTAGTTGTTGATCTGGAGAGATGACAATTTCCAATGGCACTCAAATTCAAAAACTTATCATTTCCCCCCCATCCAACCAACCACTGAAGTTCCTCTCTGGTTGGAGAATCCCTATGGGGAGGAGGACTGCACTCAACCCTTATTGACACTTGAACAAGTAAAAGGAGTACAAGAGAAAACTAAAGAACAAATCTTAAGTCTATTCTTGGATGACTCAGCATGCATCGATTATCCTCAATCTTTCCCTAACTACACACACATCTTTAGCCCCGAATTTCAAGAAATTTGGCACCCTTCCACTTCTACAGTAGCCATTGTTTCACAAATAGAGGAAGGGAAAGAATAAACTATTTAAGCTGTTGAAATCAGTCTTGGAAAGTCCTTATATATCAATGCTATCCTAGAAACAGATCAACAACAAAAGTTGATACAAATGATTCAAGGGAAATCTGATGCTTTTGCATGGTATTACTCTAACATGAAGGGGATCCAACCAGACACATATATGCATCATAATTACACTAACGATCAGATCAGACCTGTCAGGCAGCCCCAAAGAAGAATGAATCTAGCCTTAAAATATATAGTAAAAGAAGAACTCCAAAAACTTCTACAAGCCAATTTCATTTACCCTATATTAGATAGCAAGTGGGTCTCCCCGTTAGTTATTGTACCAAACAAAAATGGGAAATGGAGGATTTGCGTGGACTTTTGAGAATTAAACAAGGCTACCTATAGAGACTACTTTCCTTTTCCTTTCATAGATTAGGTCTTAGACACTTTGTCTGGGAAGAGGTATTTTTCTTTCTTGGATGGGTTTAGTGGTTACAATCAAATCCAAATTTCACCAAAAGATCAAGATAAGACCACATTCACCTTCCCTTGGGGAACCCACACCTATAGGGTTCTCCCGTTTGGGTTATTTAATTCCCATGCTACCTTTCAAAGGGTTGTCTTGGTTATTTTCTTTGATTTAACCAATGATTGTGTGGAAGTATACATGGATGACTTCACGGTATATGGGGATGATTTCCAACAGGCATTGGATAATTTGGAGAAGGTACTGGTTAGGTGTAAGAAGACCAACCTTTCACTCGGTCCCAAAAATAATAGAATGCTACTCACTGAAGGAATTCTTCTAGGTCACCACATCTCCGGTACATGAATAAGAGTGGACCCTGCCAAGATTGACATTATTTCCCAAATCAAGACCCCTAGCTCACAAAAGGAAGTTATAAATTTCTTAGGGCATGCTAGCTATTATAGGAGGTTTATTCAAAAATTTACAAACCTAGCTTCCCTGCTTTTCAAACTGTTGACAAAATATGTTGAATTCTGTTGGAATGAACAATGCCAAATCTCCTTTGAAATCTTAAAAACAAAGCTGTCAAGTGCCCCTATTTTGAGAGGTCCAAATTGGTCTCTTCCTTTCCATATTTTCAGAGATGCCTCAGATACCTCTTTGGGGGCTGTATTAGGACAAAGGGAAGGGCATATTCCTTATGCTATATACTTTGTTAGCAAGAATCTCTCACCTGCTGAAGTAAACTATACTGTCATAAAAAAAGAATTTTTATCAGTAGTACATGCCATCAACAAGTTTAGACACTATATAACAGGATACAAAGTTTTTGTGCACACTGACCACTCAACTATCAGGTTTCTAATGAACAAACATGTTACAAATGCTAGAGTGACTAGATGGCTATTATTACTCCAATAATTCTATATCACTATCATTGATAGGCCTGGAAGAGATAATTTGGTTGTTGATTTCTTGTCTAGACTTATTCATATAGGTCATAATACTTCAGTAAATGATGACTTTCTGGATGAGAATCTATTTTCCATTTCTACTTACACCCCTTGGTATGCAGACGTAGCCAACTATCTGGTAACTGTAAAGCTGCCTCAAAGTATGTCATCTAGAGAAAAACAAATAATTATTCAGCTAAGTGCCAATTATATGTGGCATGAGGATAGCCTATACTGAACTAGACCTGATTTGGTAATCAGGAGATGTGTTTGGGAAGACGAAATGTATGATATCTTCAGAGCTTTCCAAGATGGCCCATGTGGAGGCCATTTTGCTGACAAAAGGATAGCTTACAAGATTCTACATTCTGGCTATTATTGGCCAACCATCTTCAAAGATGCAAAGAAATACATGGCCAACTGTGATGATTGCCAAAGAATGGGAAAACCTATAGCAGTCGACAAAATGCCGCTCCAAACCCAAGTCGTGATCGAGCCCTTTGAAAAATGGGACTTAGATTTTGTAGGACCTATCAATCCCATGTCCCATAGGAAAAAATACATCTTAGTTTGCACAGACTATGTAACAAAATGGGTAGAAGCCAAGGCTTTGTATTCAACCAATGAACAATCGGTTGTAGACTTTCTCTTCGAGGAAATTTTCACTCATTTTGGGGTACCTCGGGAAATATTCACTGACCAAGGGACACGATTCACCTCAAATTTGGTCAAGGCTCTTACTGAACAATATAGGATCAAACACAGAAAGTCTTCACCCTATCACCCCCAAGCCAATGGCCAAGTGGAATCGACTAACAAAGTGATAGAGGACATCCTCACTAAGACGATTCAGCTGCAACATAAATACTGGGTCGATAGGTTGCCTGAGGCCTTGTGGGCCTATAGGAAAACTTGGAGGAATACAACAGGCCATACACCTTATGAGTTGGTGTATGGGAAGCAGGTACTACTGCCCATATAATTTCAATTAAAAACTTTCAGAACTACCATACAATTAGGGATGGATCTGAACGAAGCTCAAAAACAAAGGCTATTACAATTAAATGAGCTTGATGAGATAAGACATGATGCTCTACAAAGAACCACCCTGATACAAGAGAAAAGGACCAAATGGCATGACAAGTACATCAAAAGGAATTCCTTTCAGTCAGGAGATTGGGCCCTTCTATATGATAGTAGATTCAAAATTTTTAAAGGTAAATTGTCTACTAGATGGTTGGGACCTTATGAGGTCAATACAATTTATGACAATGGTTCAGTAAGGATAAAGACCATTGATGAGAATCAAACTTTCTTTGTCGTAAATGGGCATCGTCTAAAGGTTTTTCATAAGCCTATGTCAAAAGAGGATTTTGTCAAAAATGTTCTTCAGAGTTCTGAAATGCAACTGGTAGGAAAGAGGGTTTCTCCTCCTGCTGACCTACCACAGTAAGTTCAATTGTATAAATTCATTTTCTGTATATAGGTGTGTCATTAGATAAAGTTTCTCTTTTATTTTTCTGATATAACTAACAACAACAAAAAAAAAGTTGGTTGTATTCCCATGTAGATAAACGAATAAGGAGGACATTTACCAGATGGATTCTTCTTTAAGTTTTTTAGACTCCTTAAAATTGAAAACATTAGCGAGCAGGAACTGGCCCGGGCTCGAGAAAAATCCACGGGATAGTATAAAGAGTTTCCTTTACGTTTTTCAGACTCTTTAAAATTGAAAACACTGGCGAGCAGGAACTGGCTCTGGCTCGAGAAAAATCCACGGGACAGTATAAAGAGTTTCCTTTAATTTTTTCAGAATCTGTAAAATTGAAAATACTGGTGAGCATTAACTAATCTGGGCTCGAGAAAAATCCACAGAAAAGTAGTAGTTAGGATTATTATTTTTATTTTTTGTAATAAAGAGGAAATGCCAGTAGGAGCTGTGATCACCTTGGTTCCGAAAATAAAAGGGTTCTCTAATCTTAGCAACCGGTCATCTAATTTCCAAGATACCCTCCCGTTACAAATCTCTTCTTGCATTATTCCTCTGCAAAGTCAGAACTCCTAAGTTTTGGTATCTACATGGTTTTTCAATCGAATTTGATCACAGAACACCAGCTATTTCTACAAGTCACTGCCACCAGAATCTGTGTCAAAAATCTCTCAAGCACCAGAAAACAATGTGTTGGAAGATTGGTTGTTGTCATTGATGTCAACCCTAGTCATGGGCATTGGGTTTTGGACCGCAAGATTGATAAAGGTATTTGGACATGAAGGACAATGCACATGCATATACAACACCCATGAATGGATAGTATACATTATTTTGTTTCCGGTGGTATGTGGCATGTCACGTGAATCCTCATGGTTGAGGAGAAATGAATTTTTGAAGATGACAAAGTGAATTGAAGAAGGAAGTACATGCCAGGCCACAAAGAGATAATTGAAAATTACAAATAAGAGGTAATAGGATCATCCCTATCATTTAGAAATGAAGTGACATAAATGGTATAAATAAACATTGTTATACATTCATTTTGATACAGATCGAATTTAAGAGGAAATAAGAAGAAAGGCAGTTTCAAGGGAGGATGAAGTCTTTGGTGATGTGTGTTCTAGGGGTATGTTTTTTTCAGGTAATCTTACCATTTTGCTATAACTTTTTTTTTCTAGAACTTAATTCAGATGGTTAAATATCTATAGTATTGATGGACCCATATCAAAGTACATCTGGTAAAAAAATCAGCTCTTGATTTTCTATAATTATGGAATACTCTGTAGGAAGATAGGGTTTGTGACTAGATCACAGAAGCTAGTCAATATGGCATTCAGATAAAACAATCATAACTTATTCATCCCAGAATCCAAATGAAGTGGGGACCCTTCATTGGAAATATTATGGAATTTATTTTATTTTATTGAGTTTGAATAGGATGTTAAATATTGGTGACCTTGGGGCATCTTTGACCTGATTGGAGTCTTGAATAATTGTGAAATTGAATAAAGTCTCATTCTTTTCCTATAACCTCCTTTTGAGGAGGATTCAAGGAGGTAAGAAAATTGGAGGAGTTTCAGAGAATACATTTAGTAACATCATCTATAGGATCAAAGTACTCCAGGAATTAAATTGCACTTCCAAACGATTGAGAGAGATCTCATGAAGCATTATGGGACTATGTTGATGATTGGTTGATGGTGATGATTTAATGCTAAAGTTTTATTATCTCATATATTATTATTGGGTGGAAGGAAGGGGCAGGATGGAGAGTCAAATCTCTCTTTATATTGGAATATTTAATCTTCCTCTTGGAGGTTTATCCCTCACTACATTTGAAGTTGTAGCTCTTGTGGGAAGTAATTCTTCCTTGAACCAACTATTGATTATTTCTCATATTGTGCATGGTGTGTGGTGTCGTGGTGTAATATTATACTATTGTTCATTTAATCATTAGATATATTTGAATGGTTTCAAGTATAAGTTGAAAAGATTTTTAAATTGTGCCCGATCTTTGATTCACCCCCTCTGATATCAGCACAACAATGTTTTATCTATGTTACTTATCAGTCAAATGGTGTCCATTCGCTATGCTTATGGAGGTACTTCAACCCTATGATATTAAAGAAGGGACCCATCATATTTACGTTACTAATTACAAACTTCCCACATGGGTGATCTGGTACTCCACAAATCCTGACACTCAAATTGATAAGTGCACTGAATGTCCAGTACTATTTCAACTCTGGACCACTGTGAATGATTAGTCTTGACCAAATATGTGTTAGTAGCTCTCTCCCTTCCCACTTCCCAAATTCTTTGCATGATTAGTGCTAGTGACATCTGATTCAAATTTTTTTGTTTTATTAAAAGGGAATATACTAAATATACCTTCGAAACATACGGTTTCTCTTGGATCACTGTACCCCTTTCAAAATTTTATAAAAGGGTGACTACATTTTCCGTGAAAGAGGACATCCTTATATTAAGGCTGCCAAGGTCATTATGTGTCTCTTGAGATCAAACTATCTCCTTCTATCTATCATTAAATAACCCCATATAAACATGATTCTTCCATACTATATGGAAGTGACATGAGACATACATCTCTAAGCATATCAAATATTGATCAGATGGATTTTAATCACTCATATGAGTCCCGATCATAATGACCACACCCTTCTGTGAATATTGTCTGACGCCAATTTTCCATGAGTTTGTAAGTCGTTAGAGGATCTGACTTGCCTCTCAATATCATCATGACTATCAATGTGGTGGTTTTCAAAATCCACTTCCATTTATAAGCTCTTATATGTGTTCTGCCATCGGATGAGCGTTATTGTTGTTTTCACACCATCTACAAACATCCTGTGCATATTCCTTGCATATTTTTCCATGTCCGGTACTCTATCACAGTCTACATTTATCAGGTCTTTCTAGACCCTTCTAGTCTCTTGTCTATCCCTAATGCACTTAAGATAGTTTTCTAAGCTAGCATGTGGGTGCTTGTGCATGAAACCCATATTTCGATTCTGAGAAACAGAATATATATGGGCTTGCAAGGAAAAATATGAACATGTTGGATGGGTGCCATTCTTGGAAAAAATTTAAAGGTCATCATGAGATTTCTCTTTCCTTCGCATGAACATATGATGGAAAAAGTGTGTGGTTTGGAGACATGAAGCTAATAATTATAGAAACCTTTATGTTGAAACTCACAGGTCTTGATGGAGAAAAATGCTTTCAGTGGCAGAGTAAATGGAAAATCTATCATAGATTCTCAGGCAGAACATCAAGACAGGTCAGGACCAAGGGCATCCATCAAGAGCTATGTCAAGAGGAATATTGGATAGATGATCCCTAAGTCACACATGATTCCTCACTGCAGGGAGGTATTCAGTAACCTTAATTTATCATTTGAAGCTTTTATCAAATTTTGAGGGAGGACCACAAATTAGTTTTCCTCACTTCCCATGGATGAGTTTAAAGAGATGGTGAGGAGTGGTGAGTTTCAATGAGACCTTCCATCTATGGGTTTCATCTAAAACTTACAGGTACATGGCACAGGAACTGAGTGGTAGTTAGATAGTGCTCAACACCAAGGCACCCCTCAGAAAGATATCAAAGCATTTGAAACACAGGGCAGGGGATACTATAGTGAGGCTCAAGAAGGAAAAGAGACAAAGGAGAGATCAGAGGAAAATATAAGACCTTTATTCATGGGCTCATCCCATTGTTGTCCAATTAAAATATGCAGTGTGAAGCCTACTACATCAAGGAAGAAGAAAACCATCCAATCCCAGAAAATGGAGTCTCTTTACAGTTCAAGATAAATGATAAAAGGAAGACTTTGAGCTAGGAGGACGATCAGACAACGTTCCTGAAGAAATCATGGAGGTGTCTTCAGAGCCAGCCAACCTAGTAGAGAAGACCCCTGACCTCAAAATTCAGAACAAAGGAAAAGTCTACCTGGAGTCTAAAAGCGTGTAGGATTCCAGGTCTTAGATCACAGATCAACTATACCAAAGTAAAGAGAAGGAGGAGACATATCAACAGGATATTTTACATGAAGCATCCATTAGACCCCCTCCAACATCCGTTAAGGAATTGGGGAACATTCCGGAGGTAGTTACTCAGTCTTCCTAGAAAATGGTTAGTGAATTAGATAAAACTATTGGGTGACAAGTAGAAGCAAAAGAAAAATGAGAAAGGAGGAAGGAACAAAGGGAACATATTCTAGAACCTATGCCTCAATATTATAGGATAGAAATAAGGGTTGGTCAACAGAAGCAGACTCCAAAGTTCACAACTTGGGAACTCAAGATGAAAGTCAAGCTTGATGCAGGGAGAACAGTGTCAGAGCCTACATTATTAAAATAAAGTAGGAAGTTGTTTATGGTTTCTACTTATGTCGACAAGTCTAAAAGGCCCCTCACATCACGAAGACTACGAGCATGTGGTGTGATTCCAAATATACCTTCTCTTTAGGGAGAACCCATGGATATTCTGAGTTATCCAGAGAAAGGAAGTGGTTGTGCAACTACATTGAGTGAAGCAGAAGGGTTGGTAAAAATAAGCGAGATAGAAGGATTGTTAATAGAGACTTTGAGGGGTTTAAGAAAATAAAAAGAATCCTGAGAGGAGGAGACTAAGGAAGTAATCACACCTATCCCAGACAAGTCCCTAAGAAAACAAAAATTGACAGCAAAATATTGAGGAGAAATTTGAAGAAAGTTGAAGGCCACAAAGTATTGAGCCCAGGAGCATATCCAAGAGAATGCATAGTTAGGGAAAGAACAACATCAGAGGTCTGTTAAACTCAACAAGTCTTGTGATTGATGGTACTTGGGTAATTAAGAAGGAATTGAAAAGTTAAGTTTATGGTTTTAACATCCTGCAGCCTGAGAAATGACAGAGAAGGATTCAATTTTGAAGAAAGTTTTTGGGTATTAGTTTTTTGATGACATTGCATGAGGACATTTACTTTCAACATGGGAGAAATGTTGAGGCTATGTTTTGAAATGTATAATGCCCTATATTACCTTGTATCCAAGACTTTTTTCCTATGTTATAAGGCTATACTTGACTATTTCCTCTCTAACACATACCTAATAGCCTTGTTCATGGTCACAAGAGGTGGTGATGATTTAAAAGAATTGTTTTTAACTTTTGATAAATTAATTAAAATATTTTATCTCAAATCATAAAATCTCTATGATGCTATATCATCCATATCCATCTGTCCATCTCAAGAATTCAGTCTCAATATTGAAATCTGTGTCTCTTCTCAATTCTCAGTGTGATGTCAAACCTCTGTTTCCAGAATGCAGCAGTTGGACCAATATCATGATGGAGATTTCGAGAAGGCAATTGAACCAAAGCTTCCAAATCGGTTTTTGAGACTACGAGAAACTCCATCACTCATGCACTTTGTGTCATGAGGATAGGTCAGAATCCACGAAAGATTACGATATAATGCAATTGTATGCTCTGTAGAAAGCATTTAATGCTTATCCTTAGATATTGATAGTATCATCTTACCTTCTATATAAGGGACGTTTGTATAGAGTGATAGTGTGTGTGTGAAAATAAAGGAATGTAATGGAGTGCAGTATGAGAACCAAAATATTACATATCGTTCTATGTATGAAGTAAATAATTGTTGATCCAATTTGTTAGAACCAAATATCACTATAGCATAGAAAAACCTCGGAAAAGTACTCAACCTGCTGAAAGAGATAGTTTGGATAATGGCATGGGGGGCAACCTCCTTTTACCCCCTTAAATGTTGAGTAAGATTATTTCAAAATGAAAATGTCTCCTTGGTATATAGGAGACTAGGAGTATAATTACAGCTAATGGCCTAAAGACAACATAAATAAAATAACATTACTAATATAATATGCCCCAATTAAGGGTAATGAGCCAATATTAGGGCTTAACATGCCCTCCCCTTAAGACAAGTGTTGTACACAACGCTTGAGCAACTCTGGATACTTCTGTATAAAGACTCATCTTCCCAAGTGGAATCTTCGCCAGTTGAGGAATAGATCCATTTTTAGAGTATCTCATTAAATGAATCTATTCCTTAGTTGGTGAATTCTTATTAATGCGATGATGGCTTCTTGCTCCAATATGATTTTCCTTCCTCGTCAAGTTATGGCGATATAGTTTGGTGAGATCTTGTGGCCTATAACCTTCTTTAAACATAAAACATGAAAGGCCCAGGTGTACTCATTGAAGATCTGGAGCAACTCCAATTTGTATGCCATAGTACCAATGTTACACGCAACACCTTATAAGAGACCCTTAGTGCTGGTGATAATTTATTACCCTTCTTGGCTTGTTTGAGGGACATTTTGTTTGTGGTTGTAGTCTTAAAACACCCAATCCTACTTCAAAACTTCTTTCACTACAATGTTGATATGCTTGTTGTGTCATGTGATTAAATGCGATGGTCGAGGTTATTTTAAGTTTTGGAGAATTTTTTGTTGATTCGATGTGATCTTCCACTTGCTTGAAACCAGATTTTCTTTTAGAGAAGAAGTGATGGAAGGAGGTGGTATCATAAAGTGCCATAAATGGTGTCATTTTTGTTGTAGTATGAAAGTGTTATACCACCGATGCATAAGGGTAACCATTTTGAACCATTGTGTTTGTTTATCAAAAGAGAGACAAATAGCGAAGGCCTTCTAGAAATTTGTTCACTATCTCGGTTTGTCCATCAAATTGAGGATGATAGGGAGAGCTATGAGCCAATTTAGTACTGAAACAAGAAAATAATTGTCCAAAAAATGTCGGTGAAGATGGGATCTCTGTGTCTTACAATAATCTTTGGGCTACATGAATTTTTAATTTCTTATGCATGGTGCAGTGGCATTTATGCCTAACTTTGAAGAAGGGATGAGAGTGCACAAAAGTGTGCATGCTTAGTCAGTCTATCAGCTTAATCCTGCTTGATGACACTCTTTCAAAGCTTTGGTAACCTTGTGATGAAATCCCTGGAAACCTCATCCCAACGCTGAGTTGGGATTTATAATGGTTGTAAAAGACCAGGAGTCTTAATTGTTTCCACCTTATTTTGTTAATAGAGCCAAACATTCTTCCACAAACCTTTGGGCATCCATTTTAGGGCCATCCCAAAAAAAAAAAAATCCTTCTTGACTCTATATGGTAGGTTTTCAAAATCTCGAGTGCCCTCCTCTTGGAGAGGTGTGAAATTCAATAGTACCTTTTGTTTGAGTTGGGAGTACTTACATAAATATAAATTGATCTTTGTACCATAGTGAATCTTTTTTCCATGTAAATGTATCTAATGCTTTGGAATCCTGTTGCAACCTTGAATGAGAGTCCATAATTTTTCGTCCATTCTTCCATTCATCCCTTACTTCTATTATCAATCGGGTTGGATGATGTAAATTATACAGAAGGAGAGACCTCAACATCTTAATCCTTTCTTGAGTGCATCGCCACAACATTTTGGCTTCCCTTTTATAGATGATTTCAAAATCCTTGGCCCAATCTTGGTTACCCATTTTGTTGTTCTTCCCTGAAGATAGTCTTTGTTCCAAGAGTATTTAAGACTATCATGATCTATTTTGACCTTGAAGTGCTTATTAGGTAGGATGTCATTTATTCAATGCATGTAATATTTCCATCATTTCCTTCTCATAAATGGGTTGTATGAGATCCCTTTCCCTTGAGTGGTTGACTTTCAAAGCCGAGGGGCCTTCCTTCTTGCATAAGGACAACATAATTCCATTTCTAGGGCATCACATTTCCACAATAAAGGTTTTTGTGAAGTCACAGGTGGATAATTTGGAGCTTTACATCATCTCTTTATTTGCTCAAAGGATTTAGTTGCCTCTACAGGTCATGAAAATGCATCCTTCTTAGTTATAATTAATAGATTAAAGGTGTTTCTATTCTTCCCATGGTTCAAACAAACTAGGTAGTAACCTGTCAAACCAAAATCCTCTAAGATTCTTCCAATGTTTTTAGAGATGTGATTATCATGGCCTTAATCTTGTTAGGGTATGCCTTGACACCTTCATGTGAGATAAAATATGACCCAAATATCTACCTCCCTTTGCTCCCAAAGAAACATTTTGGATGGTTGTATATAGTTGTTGCTCCTTTATTGGATTTAGCACCTTGTCAACATGTCATGAATGATCCTTCCAAGACTTGCTATAGATTAATTAATTATCAAAATATAACACAAATTTTTGAAGGAAGGGGCTTGAAATGGAATTCATCAACCCTTGGAATGTGGAAGGTGCATTTGTGAATGAGGCATGACCAAAAATTCTGGCCTTCATGAGTTCAGAGTTTTGTTTTTGGGATATCTTCTTCCTTCATTAGATTATAATGATGATACCACTGAGCGAAGATCCAGTTTTGTAAAATAGATTGCTCCATGTAGTTCAAATATAGTTCATTAAGCCAACAGCTTGGGAATGGGGAACTTATCTTCAATAGTGATCTTGTTGAGCTCTCTCAATCACGGACATATGCCATCGATCTATCTTTTCTTAGATACCATTACCAGTGTAAGAGTGGGAGCTTTGGCTAGGTCTAATAATGCCAACCCTCTAACATTTCTTCCATGATTCATCAATTTCACTCTTTTGGGCATATGGGTATCTGTATGGATTGATCGAAGGAAGGGCTTGAAAATGGAATTCATCAACCCTTGGAATGTGGAAGGTGCATTTGTAAGGCCAAAAGGCATGACCAAAAATTCACAATGGCCTTCATGAGTTCGGAATTTTGTTTTTGGGATATCTTCTTCCTTCATTCTGATTTGATGATACCCTGAACGAAGATCCAATTTTGTGAAATAGATTGCTCCATGTAGTTCAAATAACAATTCATTAATGACAGGAATGGGGAACTTATCTTTAATAGTGATCTTGTTGAGCTCTCTATAATCTGGACACATATGCCATGATCTATCTTTCTTGAATACCATTACCACTGGTGTAGAGTAAGAACTTTGGCTAGGTCTAATAATGCCAACCTCTAACATTTCTTCAACGATTCACTCAATTTCACTCTTCTAGGCATAAGGGTATCTATATGGCATGATGTTAGGAGGAACACTCCCAAGAATTAAGTGAATTTCATGATCATGATTTCGAGTGGGTTGAATACCTTTGGGAATATCTTCAAATACTTTGGAATGATTATCAATGATCCTTTGGATATCTTGAGGAATAAATGGCTTAGATGTTTGAACATCTAGTGAGCATAGTTGTGCAATAATGCATTGATGGCCCTTTATCAATAATTTTGTCATGCCATTAGATGTTATCACCTTACCGGGTTTCCCTGTGATACCTCTTAACATAATTTCTTTTCCTTCCAATGAAAATTTCATGAAAAGTTCTTGAAAAATAAAAGCAATTGTTCCTAATGATTGTAACCATTGGATTCCTAGTACAACATCTGCACCACCCATGGGTATAGAAATCATTGGACTATTCATTACATATTCCACCATAGAAAGATTGATCTTATTTCATTTTCCTGAGAAATTGATAGTTCCTCCATCTGCAATCATTACTTGAAACTCTGGCACTGGATATACAAAGAAATTGAGAGCTTTGGCTAATTTATATTGAATGAAATTATGAGTACTGCCAGAATCAATTAGGACTATTACCTTTTTCATTTTGATGTATCCTTCAATCTTGAGGGTTTGAGGAGTGCTAATTCCAGACAATGCATTACATGATATCATGGGAGTCAACTCTTCAGACGAAATTGCTTCTACGTTTTCATCTTGAGATGGTTCTTGTTCCTGTTCTTCTTCCTCTTCACAATCTATGTAGAATAATTTATTCTCACCATACTTATCTCCCTCACTGTACTTGCTGTCACAATTAAATCATAAACCTTTTCCTTTTATTTCCTCCAATTGTTG
>SNQJ01S0011299.1:141037-153477 GCA_010110895.2 Picea sitchensis | reverse complement strand
ATAGTTTATACTCTATCCCCTCATATTAAGGTGTACATACTCTACCTCCTCAAAATTAGGTTCACAACCATAACTATTTTCATGAAAGAATAGCTTTGAAAATTTCATATTGACATTTGAGGTTAAAATTTTGTGTTACCCTTAAGGCAACTTAATTATTTTTTGAGCATCTTATGTTATTTTACTTGATATAATAAATATTTGTAATACCATGACTCCATTTAACTAAACATCTCACTCGGATGGGGTGCATGTGCATGATCTCGAAATGGAAAAGTGAGGAGCTACTTGAGGAGATTTCCGTGGTGCCTAGAAGCAGCCCGAAGAGATGGTGGAAGAGGTGCTTAATAATCTTCCTTGGCATTTGACGAACAACAAGTTCTCATTCAAGCACAATCTGTCCAAATAGTAGTTTGCTCTATTATGGATTTAGGTTGATGAGTTACACATAATCATGGATAATACAACCATATTGCATAGATTATTAAAGTGTACATACTTTAACCTCCTCCTATTAAGGTGTAGATACTCTACCTTAAAATTAGACTTACAACCATAATTATTTTCATAGAGGAATCACTTTAAAACTTCCATAGTGACAATGAGATTAAAAATGTGTGTTACCCTTACATTAACGGAAACTTAATTATTTTTCTCATCTTATGTTATTTTACTTGATGTATTACATATTTGTAATACCATGACTCCATTTAACTAAACATCTCACTTGGATGGGGTGCTTGTGCATGATCTCGAGGTGGCAAAGTGAGGAGTGGCTTCAGGACGTTNATTATTTTTCTCATCTTATGTTATTTTACTTGATGTATTACATATTTGTAATACCATGACTCCATTTAACTAAACATCTCACTTGGATGGGGTGCTTGTGCATGATCTCGAGGTGGCAAAGTGAGGAGTGGCTTCAGGACGTTTCCCATGTGCCTAGAAGTACCCTAAAGCGATGGTAGAAGAGGTGGTTAATGATCTTTCCTAGCGGTTGACAGACAATAGGTTCTCGTTCAAGCACAATCCATCCAAATAGTAGTTTTCTCCATTGTGGCTTCAGGTTGATGAGACCCCCCATAATCATGGATAATACATGCTTATAGTAGTTTAATCCATGCCTCATGTCCAGGATTGGCAATGTTCTAGCTATGCTAATTATTTTTCTCATCTTATGTTATTTTACTTGATGTAATAAATATTTGTAATACCATGAATCCATTTAACTAAACACTCACCTGGATGGGGTGCTTGTGCATGATCTCAAATTGGAAAAGTAGGAGTGGCTTCAAGATGTTTCCCATGTGCATAGAAGTACCCTGAAGCAATGGTGGAAGAGGTGGTTAACTATCTTTCCTGGCAGTTCTCGTTCAAGCACAATCCATCCAAATAGTAGTTTTCTCCATTGTGGCTTCAGGTTGATGAGACCCCTCATAATCATGGATAATACATGCCTATAGTAGCTTAATCCCTATCTCATGTCCAAGATTGGCAATGTTCTAGCTATGGCGGGACAACATGAATGAAATGAGGGTGGTGGATTTAGTTTAGGGACGAACACACTCAATTTGCATTGAACATGGATGGTTAGTATCTCAAGCTTTCCCTCTTGGCATTATGTCTTTGATTGTCTTTCGTTTTCTGTGATTAACATAGTTTTTTTGTCATTGGAATGAGGGAAAATTGATTTTGAATTGGATAGTCAATCAGTTTGAATGGTGGAGGCACCCTTTACTTTGTTTTGGTTATTGGTTTTGTCTCTATATACCCTCCCCAATTTAATTTCTCAAAACTCAATTCTAATTCCTTCAATGCCTAGTCTCCAAGGTTCACTATTATTTGGGTCGAGGTGACTTCTGCCTCTATATTCACTTCAACCTCATTTCAATACTCTATCAAAGTTGTTGGATGCTCTCTCCCTAGCCTACCTTTGTAATTATAACTATTCTCTGGTCTCTGCAATCCCTTGTAGTTGTTGGTGTTTTATGATTATCATCTCTTGATAGTTATTGCCTTATGATTAATAACAAGATTCACTTTCATACAAAATTTATCATAGAATAAATATACACTGAAAATCTAAACTATAACAATGCAATGGAAATAACAATATCTAGAAATATTAACCATGCATAGTAGACACAAGAACACAACACAAGAACATAAGAGTTTATCCTGGGAAACCCAAACTTGGGAGAAAACCCAATAACCTTTCTCTAGAAGAATTCAGTCAAGATATTACCAGTACATCACCATCAATATCCAAAATACCATACAAAGAAGATCCTCCCCAAGGCTATAATCACCAAGACATAGTGCATCAATAAGATGAACCAAAATAACCAAACAAGAGCTTCTCCAAGTGTGGCGCACCTTCTAAGATACCAAGAAACCAGAAATAGCGAAATTTCCAAAAACTGCAGCTGCAACTGCCTTGTGCGCACTGTAGAAGGAGTTGTTTGACTGTCCAAATGAAATGAGCTAGTCCTATATTTATACTAATATGGGCGCCATTATGGGGTTGACTTCTTATTTTTAGGTCTTCAATTTCTTTATTAATTTCCCATGGGGTCAATTTCTCTTCCTGGGTCTTCAAATTATTCCTGGGGCTTCTTGTAATGGTATAGATGGGTCTTCTTATACTTTCTTGTGGAGAATGACTACCTGAAGCTGCAAATATCCAACACTCCCTCTCAATGAGGGAGACATTCTCCATATTTGGATTTCTTCTGTCATAGAAAATTTTCTTCATGAGTCATGTTGATGTTCCATCTCTGCACATGCATTCCATCCTGAAATATGCATGTGATAGCATCTCGAGTCCATCCACTCCTTGTCATGAGAATAATTATACTTGGGCCATTCACCACTAGCAAATCCTCATGAGTGAATGAATCATTACCCTTGGTCATATCAGTACTAGCATAGCCTCGTGCATGACCAATCTGGGATAATGTCTACCCAATGCTTACTTGGGCCACTCACCACTAGAAAAGCCTCGTGGATGAATGAGTCATTACCCTTGGTCATATCAGCAATAGCATAGACCCATGCATGACCAATCTGGGATAATTTCTGCTTGAAGCTATGGGCCATTCACTACTAGCAGAGCCTCGTAAGTGAATGAAACATTCACCTTTGGTCATATTAGCACTAACATAGCCCTGTGCATGACAAATCTAGGAGAATGTCTCCCTGATGCTATTTCATGGGGAACATCAACATACCTGGGCCATTCACCACTAACAAATCCCCGTGAGTGAATGAATCATTCTCCCTTGGTCATATTAGCACTAGCATATCCTCGGGCATGACCAATCTGGGAGAATTTCTACCCAATGTTGAAACATCAATGCTTATCACTAGCCAAATCAACATGGCTAATCTTGTGTATCATCCTCCTCATCCAAATCAACATGGCCACTCTAGGAGGATATATGCAATTTGATCATCTGTGGATAAGTACTTGAGCTTAATTGCTCCCTTATGTACCATGTCTCAGATAAATTTCTGCAAGAATCTTTTGAACTTGCACCACTTCACAACTTGCGACCCTGGCTATGAAATACTTCTTATATGTTGTACTGAGTGTCACAGAATCCTTCTTTCAGATTATCCCATAAATCATAACTGATTCCAAGATGAGGTAGAACCCTGAGGTGTTCAATCTGCCTACTTCACTCCCTGCTCAATTGGAATCTGTATTTCTCTGCAGCCTCACTTCATCACCTGATACAAACCATATCCAAATGTACCATGCTTCGCTTCCACCCACTGGAACTGCCTTGGCTTCAACCAAATATTGGCGTAGGGTGCTAAATACAAAGAAAATATCCAGCCTGGTATTAACCAGCTACATCAAGGATCCAATCAACTCCATGTGCATTGTGGGATCCACCAAATATGAATCTGAAGTAGAATCACTCAACTTCTTTAGATTTTTCATCATAGGTGTAGTCATGGACTTGCATTCCATCATATCGAATCTCATCAGTATCCCCTGAATGAGGAATATCTCATCTGATATCGTCAAACCTCTATTCCAAAGAGTACATCTGTCTAGGATCCTCCATCTCGAACTATGAGGCCAACTCCCTCTGTCATTGGAGTAAGTCTTGTTGTCCAATATACCTCATTGGTTTCTCCCTCTTTGACTGAGACAAAATCCATACCCATTCCTCCTAGCTAAATCCCTCCTATGTCATTATAGATATATCACATCTCATAGAATCCTCTTTCCTCCGAAGCTTCTGTCTGGCCTCCTCAACTCATGATACATGTTTGTTAGTCCTGGGAGACATATCTCTCTCCCATCTGGATTTGGGGGGAACTCCCTCTGAATAATCAGCTCTCTCTTGGGCCAATTGTCTCTCTCTGAGATCAATCCCAGTCTATACATTCTTGGTTAAAACCAATATCATCAAGTATCCATCGATCCTGGAGTACCATGCTCCCTATAAAACATTAATCCCTCTGATTCTATACAATCTTTGGAGCGGTTTTCTCCCTCTGCATCCTCTGAAGTCTGATCTCCAATGAACTATCTTGGGAGAGTGCTCCTCCCTATTGGATCTTCAGGGTTGACTCCCTATGAACTCTAGATTCCTATGAACTAGTACTAGGTGGGGGCATCTTCCTCACCAATAGTGGAAACACATGCTCCTCCTCATCAATCTTCATGTGGAACACTTTGTATCCAAAAAAAAAGTATCCTTCTTTTTGGAAGGTTCTAAGTTTGTCTTCTTCGCCTTCATTCTATGGATGTATATTGTCATGTATACAATTCCATTTATGGATAAACTGCTCCATGTCTCAAACTAGAGACCACTTAATCTGGTGTCTCTTKCAASCGTCRCTATAGCTCCCTCYYAGATCTACCACATGTGAYTTTCAACTACAACTGGAAACTGCAACTGTAACTGGAAAATGCAACTGCAACTACAACTGCAATTGTAACTGGTAATTGCAACTGTAGTGAGAAATTTCAACTTCCACCAAGCTGTAATTTGATACCACCAGGAGGTGCACTAGGCTAGGGCGAGTTGATCTATGGAAAAAATAATCTCAACATCCTCCAATAAATTTCTCAACATCCTCCCTGAATGCGGGTGATAGAGGATGCCTAAGCGCATGCATGGGAGTTGGGATGATGGAGCCAACTCCACACCACGTGGATCCCCCTCTAGTCGCACCTCATGTGAATTAAATCCCCACACAATTTGAGGTCGAGGTCATTCAATTCCCTGTATCTTCGACCTATACTCAAGTTTACTATATATACAATGGAAATCATGTTGATTCTATGTTGGATATGGGCTCCTCTAGCGGATGGAAACAATCATTCTCGCTTTGGAAGTTTTTGGTTTTGGATTTACTCTGTTTGTACTTGTTGTTGTGCTCTTATTCAACATTTATGTGAGGTTAATTCCTCCAAGTTGTTTACGTCTCTAGGATATGTGTGTTGTTATTTTACTGTGTTAATCCAAAACTAGGGAGTATTTACTCTCCCTACGAGACTGTGTATTCAAGAGAGAAGCTCTGGTCATATGCCTCCCAAGGTGACTATGCCCAGAAGATTGTGTGCTACCCCCTAGTGTGGAAGAGGTGGTCGTGGTCGCTCTGGTCATTTTGTCCTCAGCGGAACGACGAAAGAATGTTATGATAGCTCAGTTCCTAGGAATCTGAGGGACATGTTGGATGAATGGGAAGAAGAAATTTTTCTACAATAGTTAGTTGGACAATGGGATCAAACTCGCAAGAAACATTATTGGTTAGTGAAGAACATGCTTGCTCAAGTTTTATTGCATTCTCCAGGCATCCCACTGGAGATTAAATCCTCTCCAAACTCTTCTCCTTCTACCCGTAAGGAAAGGCTCCCCAGGAAGCTCAGGTTATGGTTGGAATTGGGAATACTAGTGTTTACAAAAGGAAGCACATTGAGCACCAAGAACTAGAAGGCCCTTATTCATTCCACAAGATTGTTGATATACCTACCAAGGAACACAAGGAAAACTCCTCCAGTGAAGGAACCCATTGATATCCAATTATCGAGGAAAAACCAGAGGATGTGGCCTCCATTCGCCCTGTCAAGTAATCTTCGGTTCACCTAGTTTCTTCTTTTATGGTTTTGGTTTTAATTAGTAGCAATTTGGAAGACAACTTAGATAGAATGTTTTTACAGTAGTTGTTAGGCAGTCCATTTTCAAGTATCATTTTTTCCACTATATTCCTGGTTCCGACTTATAGGCAGGATTTTAAACGTAGTTTTTGAGCGCCTGGTTTCCCTTGCATGGGAATTCTTGATGTTGATAGTATATTCATGTTTTGGACTTGAATGGGGACTTGATTCTCTTTATCCACCCTGATACTTTGAAGTTGTATTCCTTGTATTTTTATTTGTACAGTAATAGATTAAATCTATGGAACTTACAAAAAAAAAGTTTATCAACGAGCTTGACAAGTTTATGTCTATGCAATGACAAATTTAAATTTTGAAGTGGCAATATTTCAACTAGTTCTGATACCATGTTGGTGTTTTATGATTCTTATCTCTTGATAGTTATTTCCTTATGATTAATAAAAGGATTCACTTTCATACAACAATTATCATAGAATAACTATACACTAAAAATATCAACTATAACAATGCAATGGAAATAACAAGATCTAGAAATATTAACCATGCACAATAGACACAAGAACACAAGAGTTTATCATGGTAAACCCAAAATTGGGAGAAAACCCAAAAACCTTTCTCTAGAAGAATTTAGTCAAGATATTACCAGTACATAACCATCAATAGCCAAAATACCATACAAAGAAGATCCTCCCCATAGCATCATTGAGACCTAGTGCCTCAATAAGATGACCCAAAATAACCAAACAAGAGTTTCTCCAAGTGTGTTTCACCCTCCAATATACCAGAAAACCAGAAATAACATAATTTCCAAAAACTCCAGCTGCAACTGCCTTGTGAGAAATGCAGAAGGAGTTGTCTAACTGTCCAAATTAAATGAACGAGTCTTGTATTTATACTAATCTAGGCACCAATATGGGGCCAACTTATTATTTCTGGGTCTTCAATTTATTTATTAATTTCCTGTGGGGCCTACTTCTCTTCCCAATTCTTCAACTTCTTCTTGGGGATTCTTGTAATGGTATAGAAGGGTCTTCTTGTACTTTATTGTGGAGAATGACTGCTCGAAGTTGCAAATCTCCAACAGTATCCTTAATGGAAACCCCCTTACAAATCTTGAAGATATACTAGTGGTTTGGTTTGGAACACCTCATGACCTGTTTGATAGTTCCCTCACCCATCAAGTGGTCACCAATCTTTCAACTTGGAAATAAAGCCCTGCCCTTGAAAATGGAAAGTGTGGGATTGCCAAAGATAATAAAACTATTCACAAGCATCCTTGTCACACCGAGAGCCACCAACGAAGGACTCAATCCAACATAGATGTTATGAGGATAGAAGAGGACTTCCACAACCAATTTGTATCTAGTACCAAAGAGAAAATGAAAAAAATGGAATCAACCATCAACAAAAAATGCCAAAAATGTCCAAAGAGTAGGTAGAAGCAAATTTTGAAGGTTGGATCCCTAATCATGGGTACTCTAGAACATGGGATACTAATATATTCAAGCTGAAATAGTCATATTGACTCAACAAATCCTTTATTTCTCATATAGTGGAGGAGGAAGGGGGAAAATACCAAGATATCAAGCACAAGTTATATCTAAAGGAAACAAAATTCAATGCCCTCTGCAAATTAGTTTTCAATAGTGACATTATTGTGCATAACTATGTGGAGAATCAAACTAACAACAAGGAGGAGAATGAATAGGCTCTAAATTCTTAAGGGACACCATCAAACCCTATTTTTATATATGAAGACAATGACACCTAGATGGACTAGCAACCACGGAAAGCTCAATGACATTAATTATTAGATTAATTCCTATTGTTTTTATAAGACTGAAGGAAAATATGGTGAAGGATATATTTCAATACTATGTTATATAGTTCTCTCTTTTTTCTTTAGCAACATAGGAAAGAATAGGCATAAACTCTCAATTTTCATGCTCTATTGTCATGGATATTGAAGAAAAACCATCTATCTTTTTTACCTATAATCGTCCTGGTTTCCTAGGTGGTGGGTCACTAGTATGGTTGATTGTACTCTTTTATATGCTATATTAATATAAATAGTATCTATCTTACAAAAATAACTAAACATTAACAACTTATAATATCCTACATAAACTAAACAATGAAATCGTTGCATAGATGGGGTTCCTTCCCACAAATAATGTCCTATACATTAGTTTGGAATATATCTAAGTTGTGACATTAAATTATATCATCATCATCAACAACAACAAAAAACAACATCATCATCATCATCTAATTCTTAAGGTCACAAGCTATCTAGACACCAAAAGGGAAGAGTTGTGAAATCAACTTTAGGTCATCTTGGGATTTTTGCAATAACGTTTTTTAGACCTTGAAATTTATAAGATATGGAGGAGATATCTTGGTGTACATGTGGTAAAAATTTTACATATTATTTCTCTACACTTTCAAATACATGCCTTGTGGACGTTAGGGTTTCTGAATTCTCCTGAAATCAATTTGAAACAGGTCAACTTGGTACTTTCACTATAACTTATTTTCTGGGACATTTCAAACCTTGAAATTTGGAAGACACTGGGGAGAGGTCTTGGTGTACATGTGGTAGAACTTTCAAATTATGTTTCTCTACAATTTTGGAGATATTACCTGTGGAATTTAGGGTTCCTGAATACTCCTGAAATCAATTTCCAACAGGTTAGTTTGACATTTTCACTATAACTTATTTTCTATGACTCTTTAGAATGTGAAATTTTTACACAATAGAGGAGACATATAGAAGTACTTCAGGTAAAAATTAATGATGTTGGCTTGTTTTACTTTATGGTATATTCTCTATAGAAGGAAGGGTTATTGATGCTCCTAAAATCAATTTCAAACAGGCCAATTTGGAATTTCCACTATAACTTCTTTTATGGGACTCTTCAAACTGTGAAATTTTTACAAGATATATGAGAATTACATAAGTACCTCGGGTACAAAATTAAAATGTTGGTTTTATTTACTTTATGAGATATGATTTGTGGAAGTGAGGGTTCTTGAATGCTCCTGAAATCAATTTCAAATAGTTCTATTTGGAATTTTCACTATAACATCTTTTCTTGGAATCTTCAAATTGTGAATTTTTTACAGAACAAAGGAGACATATATAAGTACCTAAAGTAGAAATTTATGATGTTGGTTCACTGTACTTTATGATATATTATCAATGGAATTCAGGGTTTCTGAATGGTCCCGAGATCAGTTTCAAACGGGGCAGTTTGGCATTTTCATTATAACTTATTTTCTAGGAATCTTCAAACTGTGAATTTTTTACAGAATAGAGGAGATATACAAAAGTTCCTTGGTATAAATTTCAGAATTAGATTTGAAAAATTGTATACGTGGCATGTTGTACAAGTTCTCTCTTGGGAAGTAGCCCAAAACAACAAGCTTTGGGAAAGTTACCATTTGGAAATTCAAATTTTGGTCAGACCTGGTAAAGGAAGAAGTAGTGAGTAGACTTGGTGAAGGAAGAAGAAGTGAGTAGACCCAGTGATGGAAAAATAAATGAGTGGACCTAGTGAAGGCATAAGTAGCAAGAAGACTTGGTGAAGGTTGGTGCAACTCACACAAAGAGATTGGTGTCTCTTTATAAGTTGGTGCTTAGTAGTGGGAATTTGTGTCTATGAATATCTTTAAGAGTAGGTTGGTGCCGCTCAAACAAATATATCAGTGTCTCTTGCTAAGTTGGTGCTTAGTGGTGGGGATTGGTGTCTCTAGTAGATTGGTGTCTATGAATATTTGTAAGAGTAGGTTGGTTCCTACTAGGATTTGTACCAGTGGGTATTGGTGTCTCCAATAGGTTGGTGCCTACAAATATTTGTAACAGTAGGTTGGTGCCTACAAATAACTATAAAGAGATGTTTTGTGGTTCTCTCCTAAAAAGGTTTCCATGAAAATATTGTGTTTCGTGTTTTGCAGTTAATAGATCTCATATGTGATTGTTTTTGTATGGTTGATGAATGTTAGAAAAGGTAAAAAAAATTCTTATACTAATTCAAACACCCCCCTCAGTATAAGTGTGTGCTCACCATGTATATCCTAATATTCGAGCAATTCCTACTCATCCATGTATTAAGAAACAAAATCATACAATACATTATTGTTACTATTCCTCAAACGAGGTTGAAGGAGAGGATATTTAGCTCTCCTTTCTCAAGTTAGAAACTAAGGATTGATGGGTCACCTAAATGGAATTTGATTTCTAACTAGAAAATTTGGATTTCTCTTACTAATATTTTATGGAAGGTTTCTCTTGCCAACATTCTAAGGTGTTGGACCAATGGATTATTTCCCATTTCTAGCCTTTTGATTTTATTGGAGAGTTCTCTAGTCAACTTGGTCATTTCTTTAATCTTGGCATCTTGAGGATTTGAGTGTTAGAAAAATAGGATCATGGAGCAATAAAAGAAAAACAAATGCAGAAATAAAACACAGAAGATACACAATACAATGGAGACACATACCACCAGAAATGGCATGACATGTACTATCCATATATAATAGTATTATCTGAAAATATATCATAACTCATACCATTATCCATCAAACAAACTTGGGTCTATTACCCAAACCTGGGGTCTCCAACTTCTCATGGACATAACTCTCTAACCGTGAGGAGTTATGTGACGTTCTACATACCACCAGAAATGACATGACAAGAACTATCCATCTAGGATAGTTTCCCTGAAAAATTCATTGTCCTTCATCTCATATTTCCAAAATTAAGCATGGGTTCTCTTACTCCGCAAAGCGTCTTCCCATGAGGGCTTTCACCATAAGGGGACCACTTTGGATTTCATCCATATTTACTTCTTATCAACCATGAAAAAAAATAATGAGTCATATTTACATCAAACAATATTGGGTCCATTACTCAAACCTTTGTGCTACGGGGATTTCTTCAAGGATTGACATCAATGACAACCAACCTTAATCAACAATCTCCCCCTTTGGCATTGATGACAACACTTTGATGCAATACTGAAATCATATCACTCATGCTCCCCCTGGAACCATGCCCCTGTCCTCTGCATCTGATAAATCGTCTCCCCTTGGAACCATGCCTCTGTCCTCTGCATATGATAAATATGTTCCCCCTGGAACCATGCCTCTGTCCTCTACATATGATAAATCTTTCCCCCTTTGTCATCAATGACCAAGGTATCTTTCCATCCAGGGTTCCTCCCTCTGACTGAACTGTCCTCTTATGGTGCTTCCTCGTGTAATCTAAGACATTCAAAAAACATTCATTTTAGAGTAGAAATAACTCCAAGTCTTTTGCGAAGATATTCAAAGGCTTCCTGTGGAAGTGGTTTTGTAAAAATGTCTTCCACTTGTTCTTTTGTGCTCACATACTCAACTCTGATGTTCTTTTCTGTAACCTATTCCCGTAGAAAGTGATACTTGATTGGAATGTGCTTCGTCTTGGAGTCCATCACTGGGTTTTTTGAGATATTGATGGCGCTTGTATTATCACAATATATTGGAATGGGCTCATCATACTCAACCTGTATATCTGTAAAAGTTTGTTTCATCCAAAGAACCTGTGTATAACATGTTGTTGCTGCAATATACTCTGTCTCGGCTGTAGATAGAGATATTGATGATTGTTTCTTGCTCAGCCATGATACTAAACACTCACCCAAGTAGAATGTTGCTCCACTAGTGCTTCGTCGATCATCAATACAACCTACCCAATCTACGTCTGTGTAGGCAATTAGTGATAGATCCTTTCCTTTTGGATACCATAGCCCAAACTCTTCTGTTCCTTTGAGACATCTGAAAATCCTCTTCACTGCTAATACATGTGATTCCTTTGGTGCTGCTTGAAATCGTACCACCTATTAACCTGCTTGCACTACATATGGTTTAGATGTTGTCACATACAATAGGCTGCCAATCAATGACCTATATTGTCTTTGATATGTAGACTTTGAATCATCATCTTTGCTCAACTTGCAACTGGTTTGCATGGGAGTGACAACTAGTTTGCAATCTTCCATTCCGAACCTCTTTAGCATTTCTCTTATATACTTGTTTTGAGAAATAAATATTCCTTGGTTGCTTTGATGTATCTGAAGTCCCAGAAAGAAGGATAGTTCTCCAAGTAGCGACATTTCAAATTCTTTCTTCATGTCTTTTGAAAAATTCTGGCTTAACCTGTCATCATCACTACCAAAAATAATATCATCAACATAAACTTCAATTAATAAAATATTACCTTGACTTACCTTGATGTAGAGGTTGTTGTCTGTACTTC
>SNQJ01S0011299.1:92404-127561 GCA_010110895.2 Picea sitchensis | reverse complement strand
ATCTATATTAGTTTCTAATTCACAATTGTGTGTGATTATGATGACAATTTGAGTTCTTATGACCATGATACCCACGATGGGAATCTTGCTCCATGGGTACCTACTATTGTCTGGATTGCCCTTCCCATATCACCATCATGATCGTAAATGATTATAACCTTGTGTGATATCACTGCCAATGATCATAACCAATTGGCATGATCGTCAATGATCATAACCTACATGATCTCACCATCAATGATCATAGCTTGTGTGATCTCACCGTTAATCATCATAACCTACATGATCTTGCCGTAAATGATCATAACCTACGTGATCTCGCCATCAATGATCATAACCTTGATCTCATTGCCAATGATCACAACTATCTCTCAAAATCCTAAACTATAAGCATTGCCTATTTATAATATAGTTGGGATTTCACCAAATCCTTGAGTCTACAACATGCTCAGTCTAACAAAATTTTAATCTATATTACTGGAAAATAAAATTTTTGAAAACTTTTAAAGCATAATGGTGTGTATATTTAAAATACACCACACTGGTGCGTCTATAACACTCCAACACATCGTGGCGTTGCATTAATAACTGCACAGTGACATCATTAAATAAAAAAAATACACACCATTGTAGGATTATTTCAAAAAATATAATCTGGTGCTCTCCATGGTATATTGACGCACCGGTCAGCACACTTTCTCTAAATGGACACATCGTGATAGGGTTATTTAAAAAAAAATATAATCCAGTGCGCTTGTTAAAACCAAACTCACTAGTGCCACTAATAATAGAGCGCACGGTGACATGGTTAAATAAAAACATTTATGCACCATTGCAGGATTACTTCAAAAAATATACATCAGTGCGCTCCATGTATATTGATGCAACGAGACACACCATTTCTATAAAGGGAGCATCGTGTTAGGTTTTTTTTTTTTTAAATAACCGGTGCCCTATGTAACCTCGGACACACTGGTTAAATGAAAAAATTACGCACCATTGTAGGATTTTCTTCACTTTTAACTGTTGCCCAATGCTCTTTCCCTGGTTTTGACATAAACCTTGTCAAAACTCCCACTGCATGTGCAATGTCCAGTATAGTACAAACCATTTCATACATAAAACTGTCAACTGCACTCACATATGGAACACAATACATGTCCTCCTCCTCTTCCTGTGTCTTGGGACACTGATCCACAAATAATTTTACACCAACAAGAATAGGGACCTTGAACAGTTTACATTCCTTCATATTAAACCTTTGCAATATTGTCTCGACATATTTTCTCTGATTTAACCAGAGTTTCCTCTTTTTCCAATCTCTTTTAATTTCCATGCCCGAAATGAAATTTAAAGCACTGATATCCTTCATGTCAAATTTAGAGGACAATTGAGTTTTCACATCTTGGATAATCTCCTTGGTGTTTCCTATCAGCAACATGTCATTTGCATACAAGACCAAATAAATCAAATGATCACCACTTAATTTAAAATACACGCACTGATCCTCTTTGCTTCTTTTGAAGCCAAGTCCCAGCATATAAGTATCAATTTTTTTATACCACATCCTTGGTGATTGTTTTAAACCATACATGGACTTTTTCATATTGCATACCAACTCCTTCTTTCCCTTCACAGCAAATCCTTATGGTTTCTTCATATATATTTCTTCTTCCAGATCCCCATGTAGGAATGTTTTCTTGACATCCATTTGTTCTACTTCAAAATCAAATGCAGCAACAACAGATAACATAAATCTTATAGAAGTTAACTTGGCAACATGAGAAAAAATCTCACCAAAATCAATTCCCTCATCCTGGGAATAACCCTTTTCTACTAACTGAGCTTTGTATTTCTCCACTTTTCCTTATGCATTCAACTTCGTTTTAAATACCCATTTGTTTCTAGTGGGATTTATTCCAGTCAAAAACTCCACTAGATCCCAAGCCTCATTCTTATCCAAGGATGCCATTTCTTCATCCATGGCCTTTTCCCATAGTTTTACATCCTCTGAATCCACTGCCTCCTTCACATTTCTAGGATCATCATCAGTAATAGACAAAAAAAAATTTGAACGAAAATCAGATGGAGTATACCTTTCTAGGTATCTTTCTTTCTCAAACCGATCTCCTAAATACTGGAGTATGAGGATATTTTTCTTGTTCTTATGTAGAGTTTGATTCATCATCCTTTAAATCAAACTCTATTTTCTCTGGTTCTTCCTTAATTGGTAGGACTTCCTATTTAACAACATCCTTGATTTCTCTAAATACCACATCTTGGCTATACACAACCTTCTCAGTTTCTGGGTTCCAAAGATTATAACCTTTGAGACCATCTTTATACCCAATAAACATACACTTTTTAGCCTTCTTATCTAGCTTACTCATGTTTTTCTTTGGAACATGAACATAGGCATCACATCCAAATACCTTGATATGTGTGAGAGAAGGTTTCTTACCACTCCATACCTCTTGTGGAGTCTTGTCATCTAGCGTTGATGAGGGTGATTTGTTGACCAGGTAACATGCAGTACCCACTGCCTCTGCCCATAATTATTTCCCTAACCCAACACCACTGAGCATGCACCTTGCTTTTTACATCAGCATCATGTTCATCCTTTCTGCAACTCCATTCTAATGAGGTGTATATGGAGTAGTATTCTACCTTTCTATACCGCACTTCTTATAGAATTATTCAAATCCATTCCCGCATAACTCTCCACCATTATTTGTCCTCAAAACCTCAATTATTTTCTCTGTTTGATTCTCAACAAGAGCCTTAAACTATTTAAACATGTCAAAGACTTCATATTTATTCTTGAGGAAATATATCCAAGTATTCCTTGATATCTATACATGAGACATAGTACACATATTTTCCCAGTGATGGAACCRACACAAGTCCAAACAAATCACTGTGAACTAGATGTAAAATTCCTTCTACCCTCGTTGCACCAGAGGGGAATCTTACCTGATTATGATTCCCATATACACAATGTTCACAKAAATCAAAATCCAGAGAGAAGTTAGACATACCTTCAACCATACCATTACCGTGTAGTAGTCGAAGACCATTGTCTTTGATATGCCCCAGTCTTTCATGCCACAACATAACCTTTTCTCTAGAGACTGTAGGAGTTMTTTCTTCTTCAACTCCAATATCASGAAAAATGGAACTATTACACACATCACTAATAGTTCTTCCTGCCAGCTTATACATAGTTCTAAACCGAACTCCCTTCAACAACACCATTGATCCTCGAACCATCCTGCAGGTTTCCTTTTCAAATATTTTKTTTACCCTTGCATCATCCATTTTTCTTATAGAAATCAAATTTMTGGCCAAACCTGGGATGTGTAGAATAGCAGGTAGTGTTCAAATCCTTCCATCTATGAACCTAAAATTGACTTTTCCTTGTCCTGTGATTCTGGTTGTCGAGTCATCACCTAGGAAAACATTAGCTCCATCATACCTTTCATATTCACAGAACTACTCCTTATGGGGAGTCATATGAAAGGATGTACCTGAGTCAACCAACCATGCCTAATGATCTACATGTGTTCTTGAAGAATCCAAGTACACATCCCCTCCTTCTTCCTTGGAGGTCTTTTCTTTTGTAAAAGGAGCTTCTTCAGATCCCTTCTTTTTCTCAATTTTGTATCTACACTGCTTCTTGTAGTGCCCTTCTTTTCTACATCTCCAGCATACCTTTATGAACTTTTTGGGAGATTTAGATCTACCATTAGACTTAGATATCCCACTTGAGGACTTAGATATATTTCTTTCCTGGGAGCGTCCTCTTGCAAATAATGCATATGTGCTCTGTCCTTCCATGTTCTTATGTATCATCTACTCTGACAAAAAGGATGAGACCACTTCATAAAACTTCAAGGCAGTTGTATGACTACCTATGGCCATAACCAGACTATCCCACGAGTCTGGTAAAGAGAAACGTAAACTGATACACTTATCGTCATCTAAAATTTTAATATCAACATATACCAACTAACTTACCACGGTATTGAAGGTGTTCAAATTCTCTCCCATCAAGTCTCCATCTCTCCTCCTCATGTTATACAACTTCTTTCTCAGAAAAAGTTTTTTACTAGGGACTTAGACTGATACAACTTCCCCAACTTATCCCATTAATCTTTGGTTGTAGCTTCCTCTAACACATTCAGTAATATTGAATTTGAGAGATTTAGTTGAATTGTGCTCTTCGCCTTCTGATCCAACTTTTTCTAGCCATTTGTTGAAGTTCCTATAGGCACAGTACTTGGATCCACCATGATCCACTGATCTCTGTCCACCAACAGATATTCCATCTTGATCTTCCACAACTCAAAACATTTCCCATTAAACTTCTCGATCTCCATTTTCGAACTAATCGCAATTTATTTTCACCTGAAAAATCAATACCACAGATCTTCCACTGTAACAAGGATTATCACAGTCCAAAGCCAAACTCTTGACCACAAAGGTGTCCCCTGAAGCCAACAAAACGCTGATATCAAATGTAGATTTTAACCTCGTACAATATTTTACTGCAAACAAATTTTCAATAAAAGAACAAAAAATATACAATGGAAAATACACACATTACACAGAGATTTTTCCCCTGGAAACCCAAACCGGGAAAACTAGCATATTCTATATTCATTCATAGTGATACATTTTTTACAATATAGTATACATATAGGAGCCATCGACATCCAAAACCCTAACCCAATGACCTATATTAGTCAACAACCCTATTTTCTTAACCGAAAATAGAAAACCATAAGAAAAAAACCATGTGCTGAAAAAACACCCAACAATGGACACAGAAATCAAGGCTACATGAAAAACGAGACAAAAATGTGACACGCTTCCCGAGGGAAACTACTTCATTGACAATGGGAACTATGGTGTCCAAATTTGGAATTAAACCATACATGGGGTAACCCTCTACCAATGGTATGTCAAATAATATATGCACCTAATCAACACTAGCAGATAATACTATCATTAACCAATCAACAAATATTACTTGAAAGAGAAAGGGGGAAATACTTAAGCACAAATCACATGTATAATGAATACCAAAACTAATTATGCACTTACGTATACATGAAATATAAAGAAAACACCATCTAATTTCAACCAACATTCATTTAGCAATCACAATCATTCAAGATAACTTAACATAATCACAATCTTACTAAAGGACCTATAATAGAAAATTGTTTGCAAAGAAATCCACATATCAAGTTAATCCATAGGCTTGGAAAAACATTGTCTCTAGCTCTGTGTGAGATTCAATATTAAACTTCAAAATAATTACATATCTAACTCTTTAGTTCTTACAAAAACCATCGACACTTCAAAACGAAGTTGATGTCCTTGTTTATATAAAAAAAATAGTCATATGCAAATAGTTTGAACAGTAACTTAAAGTAAAGAAAACAAAAAATAGAGTGGACTTATCCACATGCAAACTATTAGTAACCTCCATTTATCTCATAGGGTTTTCTCTATCATATTCATACCACTTAGATAAAATATTCTTGCAGGTGTGTATGTATGGAAATCAATATTTCTCCATTGGCACACTAAGTTTGTCTTTCATTTCCATCACTTGATTTTTGAACTGGTCTGCCTTGGAACTTGAGTGACGCATAATCCATGATGATCCTAACGTCTCTTGAGTGAGTCTATTAATTTTTCCTATTTCCATAATTTTGACTTCGAATACGTTAGATTCAAATATTTCATCGAGCTCCATAAATTATTTGACTATGTAATTCAAGTTTGTGAAGTCATCGAGCATTCCAAATTCTAGGAGATGAACATCCCTCATTTTCTGATTTATCTTGCCCCAATTATTGAGACACTCTTCCCATCTATACTTCATTTTTAGTTGTGGTTCCACCACCAATTGTGTCCAACACTCTACTGTCATTTGGAACCTAGACATGCTTTCATCTATGAGCATCCTGATGCCATGCTCCTCATGTCCTCGGCCTTTCTGGGTCTCCTAGATTTATTCAATTTGTATCAGAAACTTATGGGATTCCTAAACCCATCTCATGATGTCCTTATGTGGCATTAGGGACAACAATATCTCCTCTTGATAGTCGACAATTTGGGTCATGAAAATATCCATTTCCAATTTGAATTGGTTGTATATCTATTTGAGCTCACCTCTTATGAACCTGACTACCTAAGTGGTGTCTTGATAATATTCAACCTAATTCCTGAGATACAAAATTTCTTGTCTCATAGAATTATCTTCCTTCTCATCTTCTCTTTCCCTGTCAATAGTAGCATTGGATATATCCATTCCATCTACCAATAACTCTCTTACCTTGGATTGCTTGACATCCAATAGGGTTTCCTCTGTAGTAATCATCACATCACTATCCAGAGTAAGCCTCCTCTTATTGTTGATCCTTCTTACCACCACTTTTATTTTTCTATCATAATCTATAGCCTAGATATCGACCACTTCATCTACAGGTTCTGGAATTGGATCATCACCCCATGAGAGATAATTTCTAAGACTACCTAGAGTGTGAAATTGTTCAAGTGCTAGTTCCTTACTTTTTTCAGTTCTTTCCCTCAGGTTTGTGATGTCCCTCTCTTGATCTTGTGCATTTTTAGTCCGCCCTGATCCACTTTTTGTTCCCATTCCTATATTGGTGTTCATGGTGCTTAGAGAAGCATCCTCTTGTGTTGCTTTTAACAAAGGTGTTTCTCCCTTGGGTGGAGAGGGAACTAGAGGCTCAGTTATGGTTTTCTCTATGTCTTTATCAACATCATGTTCTTCATTGTCTTCACCTCTGCTAGTGTCAATTCTAGGTTGTTCTTCAACATTTGGGTTTTCTTCCTCTTCTCCTTTATCTGGTTCCTCTTCCTTCGAAATGGTACTTTCATTGTTACCTTCATATTCCTTCCATGGAGATTCCTCCTTCTCTTGTCATTGTGACTCATTTTGGTCCTTTTGACCAACTTCCCCTTAAACCTGGGGTTGTGAACCCTGACCTAAGGGAGTGGTATTAAATTCAACTACATCCAAACCTATTTCCACATCCAAGGGCCACAATCCTTGAAGTAGTTGAGTGCCAATTAAGTCTGAAACCACTTCATTGACAATGGGAACTGTGGTGTCCAAATCTTAACTTTCATCATCATAAATCGTAATTAGATTAGTGATTATTGGGGCAACTCCACTTCTAATAAATGGTGCTGGAAAAATTGCATTTTTTGGTTCAGGTTCCGATTTCCCTACTTGCACCTGCTCCACCTCTTATTTTTCATTGTTTCCCTCTGGTGAAGTGTCCCTTGGGGTTGTTAGTTCCCCTTATCCCATGTGCATTAATGGCCGAACTATTTTTGGCGGCCCTAATGCTTGCACGTTAGGTTGATTCCCATGCTCATGGAATATCCTTTCTTCTTCTATTAAGAGTCCTTGTATTTTATCCCTCCTTGCTATATGTTTTGTATTTTCATTTTTTGCTTGTACAATAGCTCATGTTGTTTTCTCTAGCCACTCTAACTTTTCATCCCCAGGCATGGCCATAAATTGAGTTAGGTATGGTTTCTCCTTCCTTTTTAAGACCTCTTCCCAATCCATAGAATTTTCAGTGAAGATCTCATATTCAAAACTATCATGTGCATAAGGCCATGGAGATACTACATGATTAACATGTTGAGTCACTAATTTTTTGGAGTCATTCTTCATGTACCTACTAGTGTCAAAACCCATACTCTACCTGATTTTGAGCTTCTTCCGTAGCCTGTGTGGTGTTCTTCACAAAATGATATCCAACACAGAATCCATATGGAATGAATTCTCTTTTATTTTCTTTCACTAAGGAGGCATTGAAGCCTTGTAATATAGTTTGATAACAGATCTCCCCCAATACCATCCTATCTGGCACACAATATAGAAGTAGGTGTGGGGCAAAAGTGGATCCATAAATCCTAATATAAGTACTCTTCTTTTCCAAGTACCAGTGCCATATCCTGGATATAACCTTTCTTGTTGCCTCTGAAATCCTTGTGTAGATTTTCTTGAAAATTAGTGAGTATATTTGAGCCAAACATTCATCACATATTGCAGAGTATGATTTCTTATACATGTTTTCCCACAAAACACTAAAATAAACATGGAATGGTAACTCCAAAATGTGCCAACTCAAACCCAATCATGTAAATACGTTCCTAACACATATGGCATCTAACAGATAAGATGCCATGAATAGGCATAAGTTTCTCATACTTTAGGTTTATGTTCTTCCTCTACCCTGATGCTCAACTATTTAGAAATAATAGCACCCTAGTTAAAAATGATTCTAGATATAGCTACTATATCAGCTAAGGGAATCAACGCTTCTGAAAACTTGGAGCAATATATTTCTCCATATAACCGACATATCAAGGCCATCAACAACATGTAGGGTTCCCTAAGGTTCACTATGTTGTACCACCCTCAGTCTCTATTCACAAATTTCTTATCTTCCTTCCACCAAGACGTCAGTAGTTGGCTAGTTTTGTGGTGATTATAGAATTCAACCACAAAGTCAGTGTTCAATATGAATTTGTGTTCAATATGAATTTGGGCTCCCTGAGTTTATAACATTTTCTCAACTCTATAGGTAATAAAACTCTAACACAATGCTCATCCACATTGTTTATTAAACATTTTTCAGCATTGATGTGTTGAATAATCCTCTCTAAGGTTTCGATGAAAGGAAGAACCAAGTTCCTAGATACCACCATGTATAACATTAACCGTTTTATGTTTTGAAATACCTGGTCATCCAATACCCTAACTTCCAAGTCTCTATGAGGAGTAAACTTGGGAAAATCATCATGGTGTATTTTATTATACAAATTGTGCCAGGTGGGAAAGAGTACCTTGGATTTTGTTCTTACATATGTGTCCTTGTAGAGCGTTGGTGAGCTTGCAGGTTTATTTTGAGACATATTGATCATTGGCTCTACCTTGGGTGATAATTCCAATTATTTAGTAGCTGAGTTGGAGGCTTCTCCCACCTAATCATTCCTTCCCTTTGGGGTCTTTGGTGACTGGTGTGTTGTTGGTCTTTGAGGAGGCATTTTCCCTGCAAAAATAAATTAATTCAGTTCTTTTTTTGTAAAACACCACGGGAATGAAAATGATATATCATAATAAATACATACTCGTGCAAGGCAGAGTTCCCAGGATTCAGTACTTAACATTCCCAAAATTAACATAAATACAACAATTAGCTCAAGGGAAACACATGGTTCTCAAGGATCCTTCACAACACGAAGTTCTCAAGATCTCTTATGAAAATGATAAAATGATTATCAAATCAAATTCAAATACATGGTTTCAAGCAATCCCATCCGGGTTTACCAATGTTGAGTACAACAAAAATCCTTACAGATATTCATGAAGTAATTACGTTTCTAGTGGCATAATTTGGATTCAATGTGTTACGCAAGTCGATGGTGCAAATGGATGTTAGATTTAAATATCAGTTATTTCAAACAATGATAGGTTGGCATGCGCGACTGATAAGATCAGGGATCGAGGCACACTCTTGTCCTACGTTTTGACTGATTAACTCTGGTTTTTAGTCACCGATCCTGATGTGGATGAATTTTAGGCTCGTGTGTTCGTGTGGTTTCTCGTGGTGATTTTCCCGAGGTGAAGACGAGAGATCATTTTTCTCACTCAATGTTCATCAGCGTCGGTGCTCTTAGGAGGTGACATTCGGACATCGAGAAAAAAAAATTGACAGGAAATTTGATAGTTTTGAAAATTTTAAGTGTTGAGAACCTTCCTTTTTTAGTTTCTAAACTATCTAGCCTTCTCTCTTTTCCAATCACAATTCATATCAATATCGGGACTCATCTAAGACCATCGAAACAAAAGAAAAAAAAGAAAAAAAACCTCAAAACTTTTCATGGTCATGAGAAAATCAAAGCATAAGGATGAAATTAAAATAAAGTGGTCCCCAAAAAATTTCTAAAATTTTGAGGGTTTATTGATTGCTCAACAAATGGCGATTCACTGGTTAAAACTAGAATCTTTGTTTCTCCTCTTACTTATATTGATTAGATGCTTTGAGACTTGGATTTCAACTTAATACAACGACCCATAAATGATTCATAAATATGTATACATATAACCCATGGATCATTCATGTTGGTCACTTATGGGGATTCTCCTGATTTCATGCCTCTTTCCACTAAACCAATAAAACATGTCCACTTTACGAGAGGTGAGTTGGAACTCATAACTACTAGCAATACCCAAAGTTGTTTGTTTTTCAAAGTTAAGAACCTCACTATGGTTTTTCTATGTTTCTCACGAGCGTCCATATCCCCGACAAAGTCACCCCGATATCACAGACCTTGCTCCACTTCCAGCGAGCATCCATAGCCTCAACAAAGATATCTGTGTACCCTCCCCGATTTTACATGTTGGCTTAGTATGAAAACCCTTTTTTTTATTTTCATTTGTATTTGACGTTATTGAATAGGTGCCAAGAATGAATTAGGGAGGAGGATATATGTTTCTTGGTGAGGAACAAAATTGTATGCCTTTCTTTCCTTCCTTTTCTAAATAGTGTGATATCCTACTCTACTCTGCCTGGGGAATAAGTTTTACTTTCCTCTAGGCCATTTCCTTCAGTGTTTCCTAGCCAAGAGGAAAGACACTATTTGTTCCTTGAGTAATTTCCATACATAAATGTCAATTATTCGTGCATTGGAATCTCTGGTCTAGTAAGAATTTCCTAGTTTGTCTATGATGGTTAAAGATTGAGACATAGAGAATTGAGTTCAACATATTATGCCACAAGATTAACACTAGACACCCTCATAATCGCACCAATAAATTGAAAATGAAACCAAAGCGAGAAACAAAATCATAACAAAAGAAAGGTAAACTAAAAGAGAACATTAATCTTGCTAGTAAAAAACAAAATGAAAGGAAATAAAGGTAAACTATAGTACAATAGGTTGCCTTAATGAAAGCTATGAAAAGAAACATTTTAGGGCTTGGTCATTAATAGGGAGAGCCTTGAGCTCACCCCTAGGATTTTACAAAGGGTACATGTCTACCCAAATTTTCTCAACAATTTGGAAGGGTCCAAGACATAGGTTTTAGAACTTTGAGTGTTTCCCTTTTGACTCGTTGATTTTATCCCACTTGAGAAATAAATCTCCTACTTCAAAATTATTTCCCCCCACCTTGTGTTTATTAAACCATATTTTAACTAATTGTTGGTGGGCTACAAACTTCCTCCTGGGTCGTTCTCTTCCTTCTTCGACCATTAGGAGAGTATTTATTCTCTATTGCATGTTGGATAAGGGTTTCTCTCTTGAGGACTAAGAAATTTGCAAGGATAAGAGATATAGGTTATTTGGAAGAATATATTCTTGTCCATACACCAACAAATAAGGAGAATTCCCTAGGGATTCCTTAGGAGTTACCCTATTAGCCCATAGATAATTTTGAAGTGCATTGTGCCAATTCTGGTGATTTTCTACTACTATTTTCTTGATGATCCTTACTATATTTTTATTAGTTGACTCAGCGACACCATTTCCCCGTGGGTAATAGCTAGCATAGTATCGAAAAATAATTATGTTATCTAGATCAAATTCAATCAAGAGAGTAGAGGGAAAATGTGCATCATTATCAAAGACTAAAATTGAAGGCACCCCAAACCGTGTCATAATGTGTTGTTCTAAAAACTATATCATTGCTTTTTCATTGACATGGGTAAGGGAAATAACTTCTAACCACCTTGTAAAGTAATCATTTGTTGTTAGTATGTATTTGTGTTGTTTCAATGAGTTTGGATTTATTTCTCTTATAATACATATTCCCCATTGCTCAAAGGGTCTAGAAATTGTCATTGGTTGCAATGGGATGGATGCCTTTTTCTCTTTTCCAACACTTATTTGACAAAATTTTTATTTTCTAACATATACGTGAGTTTCCCTAAACAAAGTTGGCCAAAAATATATTTCCCTTAAGATTTTTTGAGCATTGGTTTCTCCTGCAAAGTGTCCTGCAGGACCATCATGAATTTCCTTTAATACCTTCTTAGCATCTTATTTTTCAAGACATCTTAGTAACATGTCATCATAATTCATACAAAAAAGAACATAATTTATGAGATGATACTAAGTGGAATTTAGCCTAAGTTCTCTCCTCTCTCTAGTCTATAAGTTTTCAGGGAAAGTTCCATGATGCAATAAATAGGATAAGTCATTATACCAAGAGTCCTTCCCAGATGGGATATACATTACTTCACTACACCACAAGGACAACTCATTATCCCAACCCGAATTTTCTGATTCTATTAGGTCTTGGGATTCTGCGGCTAGTTTACGCAACCCTCAGCCCATGAATATGTTTGTTGGTTTGATTTCTAGTTCGAATTCTTGGATGAAAACCATCCAATTACCTCTCCTTTCTCCCATTTCCTATTACATGAAAAATGACCTCACTTCTGGGTGAGGCACTATAACCTTGGTATGGTTCTTCTAGAAATAGGATCTGAAGTTCTTTACTACGTAATGGACAACATATGCTTGTTTATAAATAGTCGAGTAATTAATTTCAGGCCCTTGGAGGTTTCTACTCGTGAATAAGATAGGGGCCTCATTATTTTCATCATCCTTTTGAGTGAGGACCGTGACTAAGGATTGATTAGAGGAAAAAGAATAAAGGAAAAAATCATTACTGAAATCGGGACTCCATAGAATAGGGGATTGAGAAATAGAAGTTTTGATTTCATTAAATACATTTATCCATTCCTCACTCCATTTGAACTGTGTATCTTTGTGTACTATCATTTTTAACAGTTTTATTATTTCTACAAAGTCAGGTGTAAATTTCCTCACGAAATTGATCCTTCCAAAGAAAGATTGCATAGCCTTCTTATTGTGAGGAAGCGGAAGCTGTGAGATTTCCTTTATTCGTTTAGGGTTAATATTTATTCCATATTTAAAAATAATATGACCTAATATTTGTCCTTCATCTACCCTGAATATGGTATTTTTTGGGTTCAAGGATATCCCATACTTCATGCACCTTTCAAAAATTCGGGTAGGGTGAGCAATGTGGTCTACTCTATTCCTGTAATAAACCATGGAATCATCTAAGTAGACGACCACACACTTATTGACCAACCCCCTAAAGGCCACATCCATGGCCCTTTGGAAGGTTTCTCCTGCATTAATTAATCCAAATGACATGCGTTTGTAGGTGAATGTACCCCATTTAGTCTGTAAAGTTGTCTTCAGTCTATCTTCTTCTAATACCAAAACCTAGTTATACCCTGAGAATCCATCCAGAAGTGAGATAATCTCATATCCAGACACATTCTACAAGATTTGTTCCATAGAGGGAACGAGATAATTATATTTTGTCGAAGACTTTTTCAAGTTTATGAAATCTACGCATAAACATATTTCTCCTGACTTCTTTTTAACGAGCACTAAGTTGGCTACCCATGCAGAATGTCTCACTTGAAATATTATCTTGGAATCCAATAGTTTTTTGAGCTCCTTCTGCATCAAGGGCTCTAGAGATGGGTGAAATTTCCTTAGTTTTTGTTGAAATGGCTTGACCTCGGGTCTAAGTGGGATGGTCTCTTGGATGATCCTAGTATCATACATTTTCAAATCTTAGTAGGACCAGGAAAGAACATCTTGATAGTATTTAAATAACTTTAGGTAAGCCTTCTTTTCCTTAGGATATAGTGATTTCCCTATGTTAATATTTCTGGGATTATCAACAATTCCTAGGTTTATGACTTCATAGGTAGGACAAGAACTGCTTGTTTTGACATTCTTTGGATGTTTAAATTTCTCATGTAAATAGAAAAGGTTTTCAAGGTTGACTACTCTTCTAGGCATAGTGTGAAGTTTGGGTTGAGTTGATTTGTTGTATTTTTCTTCATTATTCTCTCCATCTTCATGCTCAGTGATTATCCTTCAGAAAACCTCATCATCAATATCCAAGTCCCTGAAATTTTCTTCATTGGTCAAAAGAGATAATTTGTTCATCCCCTTCAAATACCCTCCAATTGTTTATGTTATCGGGGATGGAAGGTTTGTACAATGATTCTATGGTGAAACTAGAAGCCTCATAATCTTCGAGGGGAGATAATATTGAAGTTGTTGTAGTAACAAAATCATCAAGTATATTCTTTGCTCGAGGGATTGTTGTGATGTTAAAAGATAGAAAGTTAGCTATCAACTTGTGTACTTCCTACTGATAGTTTCTTAAATGAGGAGAATTGTAGTGGATGGTATTCTTTACCTACCTGATGTTAATATCTGAATCACCAAAGACAACTAGTTCCTCGATTGTTAGGTCAATATATTTCTCCAGTCCTTGAACCAGTTCCTTGTACTCGATAGTATTTTTTGTGCATTCAAACTCTAATATATAGGAAAAGAAACTATGTTTTCCTACTGGGTCAATGAAAATATAGCATGTACTTGCACCTTAATGGGATTTGGATCCATTAAAGAATACATACCAGATCTCAGAAGTGAATCTTGGTACTCTCTTGTTTAAGTCCACCTTTGGAATTTCATTTTTATCCTCTAAGATCTGAACGTGAAGATTCTTCTTGGGTTTACTATATCGCTCAATCATTTTTGAGGTTTCCTGGAGTGGCATCTTTGACTTCTATGATAATAATAATTTAGATAAGCATAGTTAGAAATTACCAAAGTCAGAGTCACAAGAATAATTTCCTAAGACAGGGAATTTTGTAGAAGAAGATTCTTTAGGAGCTTCCAGGTCAGTGACAATATGTTTCAAATATTTTTCCATGTTGATCCTAATCATGTTAGAGTTCCCTTTTAGTGGTAACCATAAGTGGGACCAATATGTGTTGAAGTGCCCATGTAATTTTTTGAACCAATCCCTACTTAACAACATACCGTAAGCTTATGGAATATCCACGGTGATGATTTCAATGACTTGGTGGAACTCTGGGTTAGAGGCAATCTAAATCATGACATCTTTCAGTTCCCTGATTACCTTAAATTTGGTTATGTATAGTTGAATGATGCATGTGTCACTTTTAGAAGGGGTGGAATTCATATTCTTTCACATTAACAAAAGCATGGCATTTGAGGAGGCATCATAATCAACTAAAAAGTTGTGTAGATTTATGTTATAAATTTCAAAGGTTAACAAAAATATTGGGATAGATGATTGAGCTTTCCTATCAGTAGACAATGTGTTTACGTTATGATTCCTGATTTCCCCAGAGTTTCCCTTACCTATGCTTATATTTGGATTTGTATTTAACATAATATTTTCATCCTCTTTTAAATCCTATAACAGCATATCCTTTTGTTGAGGAATTCTACATAATTCCATGACATAAAATATTGGCTTTCAATTTCTTCATATTTTCTACCACGCTATATTCTAACTTTGATGTTTCGTGAGTATGGAAATTTGGGGCAGAAACAAGTAGAGGGTTTGACTGAGCCGAGGGAGTGTTTTTTCTTCCTCGATGGTGACGAAGAGACATAGTATAGTGTCTACCCTTGTGCGATAGAGGACATATCCTATAAGGATATATCGAGGGGCTTGATGGAAGATATGTCAACAATTGTCTCAGGAGATATGAGGACCGAATTTCTATTTGCAAAGGTACATGAGAATGTTTGTGTACCACGGGTCATCGTATGATATGAAGAATTAGTGTTCATCGGGGAATTTCTCATTGGCAGGTGTGACTTTTGAGTATGATGGGAGATCTGTGATTAGCTTTGTGAGAATGAGGGCATTTTTGCTCTTAGGAGTGGTGAACTCTAGACTGTATTATTGGAGAATGATGATCCAATGGGTGAATTTTCCATTTATTTGGTGTCGGCTAAGAAATTATTGCATGGGGTTGGAATATGCCACAACCTTGGTAGTACACAATAGGATGTAGTGATGCAGGTTTTGGACTGCAAGGACCGCTACCAAGGCCAATTTGTCCTCGTGATTATATTTCAAAGGTGGCCTGGAGAGGTTTTTGTTGATGTAGTAAATGACATTCTCACATTGGTTATCACCTCCTTGGACTAGAACTCCTGTGACTGACACCTCTGAGGAAGAAATATATAGGATGTAAATCATGTCGAAGTCTAGGGGACTAATCAATGGGGCTTTACTGTGTGTGTATTTTCATGACTCAAAAGTAGCTTGGGCATGTTGATCCCAATGGAATGAGATATCACGTTATAGTAGGCACACGAATCCATGGGGGCAAATTACGTAATCGGGGACAAATCAATGTAAAAAATTGGCCTTTCCTTGTAGGTTTTGCAGTTGGCACAAATTATTGTGGGGAGGAATCTCATTGATCACTTGGAATTTCAAGCGGTCCACTATGATTCCTTGTTGGGAAATGATGAAACCTAGTAGGCATCTAGTTGTGACACAAAAAACACATTTGAGGGGTTTTAATCGAATGGTGTACAAGAGGCATCTCTGAAATATAATCCGGAAGTCTTTCAAATATTGCGATCTCTTCTTGGAACGAACGGTGAGTTCATCTAAGTAAATGAGGATGATATGGGAGAGATTGTGGAAGACATAAGTCATATCCCATTGGAATGTGGTGCCAACAATGTTGAACCTGAAGGGCATGACATGGTATGTGAAAGTACCCCAAGGGGTAGTGAATGTGGTTTTATATTGATCTGTGTGTCATATTTGTATTTGGTTGTAGCTGGAAAATCCATTCATGAATCAAAGGAATTCATGTTTGGTATAAGTGTCAATGACTTGATCAATGAAGGGGTAATTAGAAAGTTGTCTTTGGGACAGACTTGATTGAGGACTCATAAATCGATGCAAACCCGAATGGTTCCATGTTTATTTTTGACTGGGATAGGGTTTGAGACCCAAGAAGTGTATGCAATGGGGTAAATGAACCTTGTAGAGAACAACTTGTCAATCTTGGCTTTGATGGCCATGGATTTTGAAGGGTGTAGTGGTATTTTCTTTTCGCGGATGGGGGAACATCGGCCCATATATCGATGCAATGTTCGACAATGGATGGATCCAGGTAAGGAATTTTTGTACACAAACAGGTGAAGGTATATTTGAACTCCTAAAAGAGATCTTTGTAAGATTGAACTTCCTCAGGGGAGCATGCAGCGCTAAGAGTGATCTCTTCAACAATGTCAGGTTTGACTAAGATGTCTATTTTGATTAAGGGATAGATATTGGCCATATTCCCTTCTTCAACAACATCGAGAGCAAGGATTGGTTTTTTAAACCAGTCCACATGTCCAAGAGGGATGAATTATTTGGTTTCAATCACATAGACATGAGTATTTGTGCGGGGTTGAAAAGATTCTTGCAATAAGAAAAATGATCAGTGATGCATGGAATCCCAAGGAAAGTCAGGTGTCATCATGGCCTCTAAAATTTGTTCATTTGATTGAAATATGTATGAAAAAAATGCATCTTTAGGGGTATGAGTAGGTATGGTTGACGTGGGGGCGTCACTTTTGTGATATGGGTTGGGTATGGTGTGATCGTCTATGGAAGGGGTAGAATATGTATATGGATGATCATCATTTCCTGTAGGGGTGAGTGGACCGACAAGGGGAGGGGAAGGAACTTCACTAGATGAAACACACCATATATCCATGCATGTATGTGGATCATTTGTACTGGGGGGAGGAAAAATATCACTGTAAACACTTACAGGAGAATTAGGTGGGTTCGGTGGGAATTCTTTTGATTGTCATGGTATTCATATGGCTGGTGGGACCAAAGGTAAGGGTTCTAGTTCTAAAATAGGTATGATAGGATTACCTTGGGAGGGTAATGTAGTATGAGTCTGAGGAAGTGATGTTTGTAGGTATGTTTGAATATGTTGAAGGGTGGTCGCGTGCTGAACCCGATATTCAATAATGAGAGGACACATATATGTAAAATGGTCCATTTGGTGGCATAGCGCACATGGGAGTCTCATACATTAATTTATTGACATGTATATATTAAAAATGTTAGTCTATTTAGAATCAGTGGGGGGTTCTTGAGAAGGCTCAAGAATTTTTTTTTGTTGCATTGTAGCTAAGGTTTCCCATAATTGAGGGAGATCTCGACAATGATGAGTGTAGTGACCATATTCTAAACATATGGAACATGTGAAGTTGGTGTGTATAAAATTATTTCATGATGAAAAAGGTTCTGCAGTAGTGGTTGTGGTCGCAGCTATTGGGGTAGGGAGTAATGGTTTTGCTTTTGGAACTTAAATTAGATTGTGTAATTCAGGTAATGCAGGGTAGAGATTGGTAGGGTGTCCAAATTTTGCATAAAGTGTGCATGGTGGTTGGGCCCAAGGATGATATGTGGACCCCTTCTTCTTCTTGGTGCCCCTTTGTTGGTATCGTTTCCCCCAACTATGTGATTGGTTGGAAGATTTTGTGTTTGAACCATCGATTGCGTGGGAAACAAATCTGGTTGAGGTGGAAGGGATGGCACCAGTACCATAGATGGTGGTTCTAGATACCATAATGGGATAATGATCACCATGTTCAACAAGGTAAGAGTGGAAGTTATGTGATATATTGTGATGCCTAGTGGTGGGTTAAACAATGGTATCTGGGTTATGGCATGAGGGACCATTTTCCAAATAGATGTTTTCCCAGTCATCGATATGTTTTCTTGAGTGGGTGGTGATGTATATGTGTCTAAGGTAAGTTGAGGTATGTGTTTTTAATACCCATGTTTCCCCCCATTTGTAAATATAACTATAACTGGCCAAGAGACTATGGTAGACTAGATATGTGTGAATGTTTGATTTGATGAACCTTTGTATAAAAGGTCAATGTATGTATTTTTTGTTATTAATAAAAAATGGATAAGTGTTGCATAACTGCTGAAAGTGGGTTTTGCCAAGATAGACCATGGATGTTATGAGATATGGTGAAGGGAACCAGAAGTGGTTGAGATGACCCCCACCAAACTATTATCTTACTGGATTTAATGACTCGAAACAATCCTCTGACCCAGATATGAATTACCAGTCAAAGAGGTAGCTAGAGGAGTCCTCCTCAAGAGTTAATGAGGAGATGGGGTAGAGTATCCATATGCAAGACTTACATACCTGACCACAATCTAGGGATTCAGACCCACGCAACCTTGCTAAGAAATGTAAGAAAGAGGTAATTTGTGGGCAGGGGCGAGGAGAGCAGGAGATCTGCGAAGAGGGTTGAGTTGAAAGAGAAATCTTGAGAAGAGAAAAGAGTGTTTTCCATCTCTCTAGTTCAAGGAAGAAATAGGAAATAAGCTTGTCTGGGCATAAGAATATGTTGGCAAGGTTTTCATTACAAGTTGATAAATGAGGCTGACAAGCAACTGTGGAAGTACTCGGGAAGACCTCCTTTCTTGGTACAGAGAAAAACCACTACTAGGATTATGTGGAAGGAGGAGAGTAACCTTCGTCCCTAAATGTCATTGAGAAAGAAGAAAGAGTCTCTCTCAGAGCATCATGGTATAGCTCGGAGGTGGCCAGTGGTAAATCCATCAAGAGTGGTTGTGTCTATGGTTGGGTGTAAACAAGCACCCCTTTCAGCAGTCGCTTCATGAACTCTGGTTTTCTGATAAGTATCTTCATAACTTGTGTACTAAAATGGGAATGGTGATTGAATATATTTATATGTCTATGACTGAGTTCTGTGTTGAATGGCTATGTCATAAATATGCATTATCTCTCTATGAATTATTGATTTTATATGGGTGTATACTTGACTCAGCTGAGAAGTTAAAGAGTTGTAAGATGTAATCTTGTAATAGTGTCGGGGAAAGATTTATTGGAATGTTTAAGTCCTATAGGTCTCTAAAATCTACCCTTGCAGGAATTCAAAGTTCAAACCCTATGGAAGGAGGATGCCTCCTTCAGATATTTCATTGGCCGAGGGCTCATGCCCATGTCCTTAACCCATTTATGGCTAAAGTAATTAGTGTGTATCCCACAAGAGTTTTCAAAGGACCCACGTGACCAAGATCTGGGAACCCTACGCTAGGCCAAAAATAAGTTAAGCCTTCTGGCTTCAGAACTCCATTTTTCTTTGACCATACGGTTTATAAATCGGTCGAAGGAAACTGATAGTTACGATTACCCTCCAGGATAACCGGCGCCTGGATGTTTCCTTATCTGGGATAGTTAGACTTTCCCACCATTAAAAACCTTGATCCACTCATTTATCGTGAAATAATGCGAACGACCGATCTGAGAGTATTCGAGAGCCCCCTTGGTTGTTGGATCCACGTTGAGGTGACTTTGAAAAAGTCCCACTTCAGGAGAATAGAGGTGGTCTAATGAAAATAATCTTGAATGTTGGAGTCACGAAGTTAATCTGGGCCATTGAGAGTAGAGGGACACGTGTCCACAAATCGGCGATTATCTGGAAGTTCGGTCATCTAATAGTATCGAAGTGAAATCACAAGTGCGTGAGAGTTTCGTGAAGCTCCAAAGGCCAAAGTATATCTCGACCACCCATTATAGAGTGACGTGAACCATCGATTTGAGAATGATTTGGGATACCTCTCAATCATCCGATCAACCAAGAGGAAGGACTCATGTACAACACTTTGACGAAGTCCTACTCTGGGTGGAAAGGAGTGTGGAGTGGGTAGAACCCCCTGAATGTCGGAGTTGTGAAGTGACAAGGGTTGTAGATCTAGGAATTCTTCGAGAATTTCCCCGACCATCAGATCTAGGTCATGGTCAGTACGATGCTTACCACTTTGGAAGTAAGGAGGAAGTCACACCATGGACCCCCCCCCNCCCCACCCGAACGCCAAAGTTACAAAGTAACGGAGGCCGTAGACCTAGGGGTTATGTGGACACAACATGACCGTAATATCTAAGGACCTATAACTCTAACCCAGGTAATTGAGGCTATGACCTCGTTCAATTAATCAGGTGATAAAATCTTATATAGGATCAACGATCATGCTTGAAATGGTGTGGAGATATATGATCATGGATGATTTTGGAGTCCCAACTAGCACGATGTTTATCTCCTTTCTCGATTTCCACAATATAAATTGCTCGCCTGCGGTGGAATCGATGCCAACTGTTGATCATGTCGAATCTACAGATTGACAACCTAGAAGGATTGCGGAGGTTAAACCCATACATATGTTAGTTTTTCCCCCGATCTCCAGAACTTCTCTCCACCGTAGATCTTACTATGGAGTGGGTAGAAACCCTTGAGTGCCGAAGTTACGAATTAATGTGAGTTGTATATTCATGGATCTACGTGGACACACCTAGACCATGGGATCTAATGGGTATTGGGATATAGCTGGTAGGAACTTCATACTTGAGAGATCTGGGAGGTTTGGCAAGTAGGTGAAGCTAGGAACCCTTGGAGGCTTCCAATCCCAGATTGACGTGGTACGTCGACATCACCTAGGGTGACGGGGACCCCTATCCTATATGCCATGTGTCACCCATATTTAAGCTTCTCACAGACCCTAAGGGACATTAGAATGTGACACATGTCACCTCCTAGTGAGGACACATGTCACCCCTGGCCCTTGCCGCATGTCATCCCCCTAGTGCATGAATGCTCGATCAAAGGTTGGTGGAGTACCCAAGACTTCGAGAGTTCAACAATTCGAGAGATTGGGAGGCTGAAATGTTGGGGATAAATCAACTGAAGGGCCATACCCACCTGTCCTTGTCTCTGCGTATAATATGTCACCACGTGTAAGTGGGGACCCTTCGGGAATCCGAGACTTTAGGACTCCAGAATTTTGGGTTGTAGTGTCAAGGATAAGTCAGAGGGTCAAAGGCTAGAGCTACGTGGTAGCACCTCGGGAGTTCAATATTTCAGGACTATTGGGAATGTGTGCACAGAAAGAAAAATGGGGCATTTAGAGCCGAACGTCGAACTCCCCTCTAGCCTAGGAGTTAAGAAAGGAACAAGCCACGATCGTTGGATTGGATGGTGGGAGACTTCCACTGTAGATGTAGAAATCTGGAGATGGTATGACTAAGATGGACCCACGTGGTCCTTGACTAATAATTCCCAAAGAGATTCGGGAGGGCACAATAACTTGCAATCCAGAACTCGGATTTCAATATGGTAGCAATCGTTAGAAATCTTGTGGTGAGCAGAAGCCGATGGAGATCCCAGAATTAGGACTTGAGATAGTAAGGAAAACGAAATTATGACTCCCCACCCCTTAAAAGAGTATTTAGAGGTCGGGTGTGTTACAAATATAAAAAGTCTATGGAGATCTCAGAATTAGGATTTGACATAGTAATGAAAACAAAATTATGATGCCCCACCCCTTAAAGGAGTATTTTGGGGTTGGGTGTGTTACAAATTGGTATCAGAGCATGGAAACAACACTTGGCTTGCTTGGTCTCATGCAAGAGTTGCATAAAAATGTTATTAAATAAATTTAAGGGGTAACACCCTACCTTACCCCCTTCTATAAGAAACTTGTCTGAACCCCTACTGAAGAGAGGAATGAAACCTTTTATTGTTAATAGATGTTTTGGAAATCTGCATTGTATGTTGCTAATGTTTCCAAATAAAGAATATGACTTCATTTTGAAATGATATGTGTTGTTCATGAATTAGTGGGTAATTAAATAACATAATTTTTTTTATCATCACTCAAGCAGTCAGTGAACAAAAGGAAAACTACAGCGTAAGGGATGTTGACACACCATGAGTTGGGGGAAAGATCCCACAATAGAGAGGAAGAATATGATGAAAGGACGGCGATGGAAACCCCTCCAGATTTGGTCAAAACAGTAAGAAGCCTCATGGTATAATTATAGAGTTGTAAGGCTGACAATGAAAGGTTGATAAAGGAATAGGAAAAGAAGACTGGAATTCATGCAATCTTAGTACAAAGTATATCAGATATGCAAAGGCAACTACAACACGGTCTAGTTTCCAATCATGTGGACAAACATCACACTAAGAAAACTCCAAGTCCACCTAAGATACAAAATCATGGTCCTGAAAGTGGCCACACCAGGACGAGAACCTCAAGGAAGGCCCAACATGGAGCCACAAGACACTCACTGAAAGATTCATCCAGGTACACTGACAACTCTAAGGAATCTTATAGTGGAAAAACTAGCTCACATTCCCAAACGAGAAGAAAGAAGAGGAAACATTCCAAGAGTCATGACCTTGAAGAGTTCAAGAAGGAAAAACCACCCACCTTCAATGGAGAGATTAAGAAGGGGCACGAATCAAAATTTTGGCTACTTGTCTTGAAGAAGTACTTCAGAGTCCATGACTGCTCTGAAAACTTAAAGGCTAAGATAGCCATTTTCAACCTGGATGGGAAAGCTTTGATTTGGTGGGACAACCTTAGGAATGTGAAAGGAATCCATGAGAAGGACTTGTCATGGAAACAATTTGAGAAATACTTCAAGAAGAAGTATCTGTCAAAAAAGTACTTTTATGGTAAGACCAAGGAGTTCTATGAACTCAAGTTAGGAGAACTCACCATAGATGAATATATCAACAAATTTCTTGAGTTGATTAGGCATGTTCCCTAAATAAAGGATGAAAAAGTAAAGATGCAAAATTTATTAATCGATTAACTCTGTCCTATCGGGACAGAATTGAGTTTGATGAACCAAAGACCTTATAAGACACTATCCAGAAGGCAAGGTATTGCTATGATTAGTTCAAGAACAAGACAAAACCGCACAAGGAATGGAAGAAGAAAAGTAGTTCAGGATTCAATAAAAAGGGGTTTAAATCCTCAAGATCTAAGAGCTATGGGAAGGGTTCTAAGATGAACATTCCTACTAAAAGTGTATACCATCAAAATTTCCCCTCTTAGAGTGGAAATAAACCCTTTGGAGCAGCCCCAGGTAAGACCGATAACACAAAGAGAGAACCCTTGAAATGTTGGGGTTGTGGAGAAGAACACCTGCTGAGAGATTGCCCAATTAGGAAACATAACAATAAGAGGATTTGTAATGTCCAAGACACTACCATAGTCAATGAAGTGGCTAGGAGCATGCCACAAATTTATGCATCCTTGGATAATAGACAAGCTGACCACCAAGATTTAGTGGTGGAGATGGAAGGTATGATTTTCAACCATCCTGCTTCCATTTTAATTGACCCCGGCTCTAATTTGAGTTATGTCGCCCCTCAAACTATTGATAAATGTAAATTGCATCAAGTTAAACATGCTAAATATTGGCTAGTGCAACTGGCCACTGGAACCAAAAGGAAGGTAACAGAGGCCATACTAGCATGCCAATTCATTATGAATGGATTACCCACCCGAAAAACCCTAAACATGCTCCCTTTAGGATCTTATGACCTTCTAATTGGCATGGGCTTGTTGGTTTCCCATAAAACCAAGTTGGACTATTACAATAAAACTTTGAAGTGTGAAGATGGAGAAGGGAGAAGGATAACCCTACAAGGGATTCAAAATCATGTTTCAGTGAGACAAATATCATCACTCCAAGTGAAGAAGTATTGCAGAAAGGGATGTCCCTTGTATGCAATACAAGTGCTTAAATCTATTGAGAACAAAAAACACAACCTAGAGTACCATCCCATATTAATAGAGTATAAATATGTATTCCCATAAGAGGTGTTGGGTCTACCTCCAAGAAGGGACATTGACTTTTCAATAGAACTTGTACCAACAATGGTGTCAATGTCTAGAACACCCTATAAAATGAGTACATTAGAGCTAGTTGAGCTCAAACTACAACTAAAGGAGATGTGGGACAAAGGCTACATTCAACCTAGTGTGTCTCCACGGGGAGCACCAACCTTGTTTTTGAAAAATAAGGATGGCACACTCAGATTGTGCATAGATTATAGACAACTCAATAAGGTGACCATCAAGAATAAGTATCCCTTACCAAGGATCAATGACTTGTTTGACCAATTAAGGGGTGCTACAATTTTCTCCAAGATTGACTTGAGGTCTGGATACCATTAGGTCAGAATTAAGGATGAAGACATCCCCAAAACAACCTTTAGGACAAGATATGGTCACTATGAATTTATGGTGGTTCCATTTGGGCTTATCAATGCACCAACCACTTTTATGTGCTTAATGAATAATGTACTCATAAATTTCTTGGATAGGTTTGTGTTGGTTTTCATTGATGATATCCTAATCTATTCCAAGAATAGGGAAGAGCATGAAGAACATCTTAAGTTTGTACTTCAAGTACTAAGAGAACATGAACTCTATTCTAAGTTTAGTAAGTGTGATTTTTTCCAGAAACAAGTCCATTACTTAGGCCATGTTATTTCTGAAGAAGGGGTGGCAGTTGATCCTGACAAGATTAAAGCCATGATGGATTGACCTACCCCAAGGGATTTATCTAATATCATATCCTTTATGTGCCTGGAAGGATACTATAGGAGGTTCATAAAAGAATTTTCCAAGATTGGTTTCCCAATCACTTCCCTTCAGAAAAAGGTAGTTAAATTCATTTGGAAATTTGAATGTGAAGAGAGATTCCAAGAGCTTAAATACCTTCTAACCAATGCACCTATGTTGAATATTGCAGACCCAAACAAGGAATTCCTTGTGTGTTGTTGGCACAGGGGAAGAACCATGGTTCAACGCTCAAGAGCGCACCAAAAAATCCCTAACTACCGACCCTTTCGGCAACACCTACAAAGAAAATGAAGTCTCACCCGAGGTAGAGGCAGGGGTGGTTGCAAGACTTAGGTGTCTGCAACCTTAGCTGGGACACAAATATGTGATTATATATTTTACAGGGCACTTAGCATAGATCAGTCATCAATATTTAACCTTTATTATAATTCACAAACAACACAGAGCTTCGCGGTGAATACTCAGATCTACAGTATTTAAGCACTTAACCATAATAACCCAGATCAGATCTAGACGATGAGCACTAAGAATCCTCACACACATCAGATCTAACCATCATATATATATCTAAGAAGAACGGGGCATAAGTGGATATATAAAAGAACATAGCATAAGAAAAGATAAACACATTGAACCAAAGCACAAAGCATAACACACAGATTTACGTGGTTCACCCCCACCCCCTTGGGGCTACGTGCACAAGATCTTGTTCTTTATTATCACCTTCAAGCTGTTACAAGCACAAAGCCTCCAAAACCCTTCTTCACATAGGACAAGAGATCTGCACAGCTCGCTAGATCCTTACATTACAACACTTAGCTTTCTATATCAACCACACAGTAACTTGCACTTAGCCTTGCAAGCCTTACATGGTTCTCACAGAGCACTTATTCGACATCACATACATGCACTACCAATTGCACTAAGAAATCACATCTAATACTTCTTGCATTTCCTATCCTTCTATTTATACATTACAAAAGTGGGCCTAAGCGTGGATAAACCCACGGGACGACATCCCTTTCCCATCACATTAACCCAAAACCCTAAAAGGGGCCCAAAAGTGGATTGAGATCCCATGATCTCTGCTTCGCCTGGCGCTCCATCTTTAACAGGCTGTCGAAGTCCAAAAACGGTCAATTATGATCAAGTGTTCCTCAAAACTTGGTCAAGGGCCAATAGGCCCCCAACACTCACATGTGACTAGTCCCAAGTCACTCAAGTCTGACCAATTCTGCTTTGAATTCCTCAAGCTTGGCTTGAGCTTCTTCGACCTGCCGCATTGCTACTGCCTCTTGCTTGATGAACTCCTGGATGAGTTCCTCGTTCACCGGCCCTTATAGTCATTGTTTTGTTGTATTCACAATTTGTTCAATTTCTACTCCTTGGCTTTCAACTTCAGTGAACAGTTGGCATGTCTTTTCTTGCACTGGTTGAAGTCGTTGAAAGACTTCCATTACTTTACTCTGAAGCGTGTGAATCTGTTGTTGGATTGTGCATTTCTCTGAAAATCTCTTCATTCTCTCTATGGGTGACAAGGACTTCAGCTACACCTGTAGCTTTTCGGCATCGTACTCTGCCTCTTGGAGTTGAGACTCCAACTTATGCAATTATGGGTTCTCGGTTAGGTTCTCGTAGACCTGTGCACTTCTACTACTTAATTGTTTGCATTCCTCAGTGAGTGATTTAATCCTTTCTATGATGCTCCAGGAAGTTGTTTCTCATTGGTCACACACTTATTGTGGGGTTTGTAGTATGGTCTGAAGCTCTAAGTCCATGACTCTTTGTTGAAGTTACTGAATAACTTCATAAAGCTTCAGCACTTGGCGTTCTATGGGTTCTTCTGCCTTCTGTTCTAAGCCGGTCACAAAGAGAAATTCTCTGTTGACTACTTCTTCAATCCCAATCTGCTTCGGGAGTAGCTTCTCTTTCTCTTTTTGGATCTTCGCTTTGTCTTCTTCAAATTTTGCTTGGATAGTGTCCTTCTCTTGTTGTGCAACTTGGCGTTGCTCAATGATTTCCTCTTGTGCTTGCTTTAAGGCCTGAGTGGCCTGCGTTGTTTCTTCCTGTGCCTTTTGAAGGTGTACTTCGATTGTGTCGGCAATCTTGCGGATTTGAACTGGTTCATTTCCTTCTTCTGTTGTTCCTTCTGGTAGGGGTGCAAAGGAGACTGCGCGGCTAGACTGGAGATCTTGTTGTACTCCTTGCAACTCGATCTCGATTCTATTGTACACTATCTCTTGCTTAGATTTTGGATTTTTTGTTATCTCTTCTATGGATTCATTCATAGCTGCGATGAGAAAACTGAAGTCATCTAGAGTGAGCGTGGTCTTCAGCTTAGTCACAGGTGCTTTTGATTTCTTCCGGGAGGAAGGTTCCGGAGGTGAACCCTTCCTTTTATTTATGATCTCTACTTCGTCTCCTGGCCTCTGTTCGACTTCCTCTAAGTATTCGCCATTACCTCCTTTCTCTAGGGTAACAGATGTGGTTCTTACAGATCTATTGTCTACATCATGGATTTCCTCATCCTTCTTTGTCTTCTTTGTTTTCTTTGTCTTACTGGGCCTAGGTGTATTTTGTGCAGCTTCTAGGCTATCAATGTCGGACATTTCTGCAGGGTCTGCTGAGATAAGGAGGTCCGTCGACCATTCCTTGGTGATCTCCTCTAGTTCATCTTCTGTCAGCTTATAATAATATTTAAGTTGTTCCTTGTGCTCATCAACGCATGCTATAATATATATGAAATGACAGTCCGCATTGAACTTCATCAAGGGTTGAAATCTATGTAAATTATTCGGGGTCATGCGGGGCTCAGACTGGATGGTGAACTTCAATTGGGTGTAGTAGGTATGGAAAATGACATTTGACTACCACTTCTTGTTCATATCATTCGAGTACCACAGTGTACTGAACTTTGTGGTCAATGGTTCAAAGGGGTCGATGTTCAGGAAGGTTGCACCTTCCGGTAGCTCCCATGAAATGAAAGCTATAAGTATTAAGATCCAGCTAAAATGGAATTCATGTCCCTGATCATGGGCTTATCTGCAGTCAATATCTAGTTGATTCACCAGGTACTTTTCCCAGTTCATTTGTAGTCCCTCTGCACACTTCCCTGCGAGGTCGACTACAAAGCCAGATACTTGCGTGGGTCGATTCTTGCGTACAAACTTCCCTGCGATTAGTTGACAGGTGAGGCGCACTATGCCACTTTCAATAGAAGATACCTTGTAGCCTCGTGCACCTTTCTCAACATCGCCATAGGATTCTTTGATCTTCTAAGCAAGAGTGCAATCCACAGTATTTCTAGGATAGTAATCATGGGGATCAGAGCCCTGCATGATAAGCTCGGTGATCTGGTTGATCAACGTTGGATCAACTATTATGCGATGGTTCAACCATAAGTATCCTCCATGGTAACTTGCCAGCAACATATTTACACAAGCATTCACCTCCTGGTGTCTGCTGACATGCGGTATCTTCATAACATTGAGAAGAGTGGATTGCGCGAGGTTCATCATCCATTACTGAGGGACGATCTTCGAATTCTTTCCCTTTGTCTTCGTCAAATATTTATAAGGAGTGAGCATGCCATAAACCTTCCGATAACCCAAGTTGAAGTCACTAAACTTCAATGCTGCAACCTTGTCTTGATCTACAGGAACTGCGCGTACCCCTTTTGGCAAGTACGTGGTGACTAGAGTGTACTCCAAGTCTCTAGGCACATTGTCTCTATTGATCACACTGCTCAGAGGTGGTATGTAAGCAGATAGGATGGATGGAACCAATTTTGCATTGGCCAGATTGTCTTTATGTTTGGTTCTTCTTTCTGCACCGACTCGGGATGTTCCTGATTGAGCAGTCGACGGGGAAGCTTTCACTCCTCTCGTCGATGATGCATATAAACCTATAGAAAATTCTCTCTCTAACATGACTCTCTTTTCTCTAAGGCTAGCGAGTACCTCTCTTACAGATTCTTCAGCTGCGCTAAATTCGTTAGACATATACACTCAGGATCAATATCTCGGGTTCTCAAAGTAGCATAGGTATTGTAATAGGGTAGAAGGTAAGGTCATAAGGATCACTGGACAATCTTAATCAAGGCTATGAGGTCAAAATTATCAATTGGAAAAAGTGTTCTTCGGTCATGGCATGACGGGAAATATAGGAATTTTAGTAACGGTTTTCTTGCAACGGGTATAAAGCTTTATTAACTCTTGTTCTATCCATTATGGCATGGTCTAACAGTCTGGTAGTGAGCCATCAATGCTTTTATAACTCGTTCGGAGCAATAGTCGAACAGTTATATCGACTTCTAATAGCTATATTGCTTCGCCACAGCGAAGTGCCCTATGTCGTTGTTCTGATATCTTGGCGAAGCTCAAATTCTGCAATTTTTCCTTCTATAGGTCTCCCTCTAGAACCTTTTGTAGTTTTTCGATTTGGGCTTTCTTCTTACTTATCTTTCTAGCCTTTTTCCCGGTGAGTTTTGTCTCGGTGATCCTTTTTCCATTCTGATTCTTATCCTCTTCAGACATAGTCACTTCGCGTTGTCGATATTCGTTCTTCGGATTCAAGGGAAATACTTCTTCATCATCAGAAACATTCATTTCAGTCCTCTTTGGTTCTTCTAGTGTTCTTACAACTTCGACATCCAAGTCCCTGGTGTCAAATAACTTCGATCTGTTACCCTATTCTTCCATCAAGTAGGCGATATTTCTAGTCATAAAATCTATTAGGTCTTGCTTCTTCTTTTCTAGGGTTTCCTTTTCTTCATTTCTTCAGATCTAGTCTTTCTCAATCTAGGCTTTGCCTAACAAAGCCAGAAATGAGGCGTTGTTCTCAATAAAATTGGTAACCTCAAATTCTTCCTCTATCGACGTTCCATTGATGCTCAGAGGTATCTGGGTAATCCTTCCACATAGGGTTACCAATTTTCCTTTAAACAAGCTTATTCCTCCTAATGACGGAATCATAGCAGGTTTTCCCAAGTTATTTCTATCATAATATTCTCCTGTGTTTCCTCATCTAGAACACAGTCTATGTCGAAGTCTCCTATTATTACTTCGATTTGCTTTTTTTCTTTGAAAAATTATGATAAATTGACATCTTTATGCCCATTTAGAGTTTCTTTCATCTGTATTAGTACTTTTTCTGATTCTTTCTAGGGTTCTTCTATTTTTGGGGTTGTCTTAGGGTTTTCTTCATGCAGATTCATTCTTTCAAGCTTAGCAATCATTTTAGGGCAATCCAATACTTCATGGTCCAAATATTTGCAACAGAGACAACTGGGTTTTCCACCAGGGCATTCTTTAGCTAGATGGCATGGTTTTCTACAACTATAACATAGGGTCAATCCTCTCTTTCTCTTAAATGATCCCCAACTTCTTCTGTACTGTGCACCAGGATCATTGTAGCTAGCTTGCAAAAAAATATTTCTAGGATCCTGCATCCATTTGTTAGTCCAAACATTCTTTCTATGTATAGGTATAACATACTTATCAGATCTATTCATATCAAACTTTCTTTCATCTATTAATTCCCTAGGTTTTAAGCTAGGACATAATCTATCAAACATACCTAGATCCATGCTCTAGAAACAAAAAATTTCACTTATCTTATTTCTATAGAGCACAAATCTTCCAGATCTAAGAAATTTTAACTATTCTTACCTTTATTAGAGCACAGAGCTTACAAATCTTACCTATTTTTTGCAGATCTGACCTCTTTCTTTCAGAAATTTCCACTTTTACTTTTCTTAGAGCACAAAGCGTTCAGATATCGCTTCTTTTCTTCATATATGATATTCCTTTCTTTAGATATGACCTTATTCCTGGTACAAAGCTTCGCAGGTCGAGTAAAAAGATGCCCACTAGGGAAACAGATCTACACACAGAGAGCTTTCTCTTGCACAAAGTTTCTTCTTCTTCAGTTCCCAGCAATCATAGTTTCAGGTCCCAGCAATGGAACCATTTGTTGGCACAGGGGCAGACCCAGGGTTCAACGCTCAAGAGCGCACCAACAAATCCCTAACTACTGGCCCTTTCGGCAACACTTGCGAAGCATATGAAGTCTCACCCAAGGTAGAGGCAGGGGTGGTTGCAAGACTCAGGTGTCTGCAACCTTAACTGGGACACAGATCTGTGATTATATCTCTTACATGGCACTTAGCATAGATCATTCATCAATATTTAAACTTTATTATACTTCGCAGATAGCACAGAGCTTCGTGGTGAATACTCAGATCTACAGTATTTCAGCACTTAACCATAATACCCAGATCATATCTAGAAGATCAGCACTAAGCATCCTCACACACAACAGATCTAACCATCATATATATCTAAGAAGCACAGGGAATAAGTGGATATATCAAAGCACATAGCATAAGCAAAGATAAACACATTGAACCAAAGCACAGAGCATAACACACATATTTACGTGGTTCACCCCCCCCTGGGGCTACGTCCAAAAGATTTTCTTCTTTATTATCGTCTTCAAGCTGTTACAAACACAAAGCCTCCAAAACTCTTCTTTGCATAGGACAGGATATCTGTGCATCTCACTAGATCCTTGCGTTACAACAACACTTAGCTTTCTATATCAACCACACGGTAACTTGCACTTATCCTTGCAAGCCTTACACAGTTCACACAGAGCACTTATTCAACATCACATAGATGCACTACCAATTGCACTAAGCAATCAAATCTACTACTTCTTACATTGCCTATCCTTCTATTTATACATTACAAAAGTGGGCCTAAGCATGGGTAAACCCACGGGCTGACATCCCTTTCCCATTACATTAACCCAAAACCCTAAAAGGGGCCCAAAAGTGGATCGAGATCCCATGATCTCTGCTTTGCCTGGAACTCCATCTTTGATAGGCTATCGAAGTCCAAAAATGGTCAATTATGACCAAGTGTTCCTCAAAACTTGATCAAGGGCCAACATCTGTACAAATTCCTGCAAGGAAGGAATCAGAGGAGTCCTTATGCAAGAAGAAAATGTAATTTGCTATGAATCCAAAAAATTGAATGAGCATGAAATCAATTATGTGACCCATGATCTAGAATTAGCTTAAATAGTGCATGCTTTAAAAATGTGGAGGCATTACCTCCTGGGTAGAATATTTATGCTTATGACAAACCATTGTGGGTTGAGGTACTTATTTGATCAACCAAAAATTAATGCTAGATAAGATATATGGATGGCTCTCCTTAGTGAGTTTGATTTTGAAATAAAACATATTAAAGGAAAATAAAATAGGGTGGTTGATGCCCTTAGAAGAAGTGTGAAAATGATTCACCTGGCAACAGTAAGCACCTGTGAAAAAGATGCCAGGGAGAGAGTCAAAAAGTGCACAAGAAACCAATGCATTCTTTGATACTGTAAAATCGTACTTAGAAAAAGAGCCCACATGGCTGAAGTATGAAGTTTACCAAATGTTTAATAATGGCCTACTAACTTACAAAGGTAGATGGTATATCCCGAATTATAACGACTTGAAGAGTTTCATGATGGATGAACTACACAAAAGACCATATATTGTTCATCCTGGTTATCAGAAAATGATTACAACCGCTAGGAAGTTGTTCTATTGGCCAAGACTGTGGAAGGACATAGCTGATTACTTGGATAAATCTCTAGAATGTCAATAGGTTAAGGTAGAATTATCGTCATCCAGGAGGGTGTTTGCAACCCCTACCAATCCTAGAATGGAAATGGGAAACCATTTCCATGGATTTCATCACCGGATTACCAAAATCGTCCAAACAAAACGACGCCATCATGGTAGTGGTGGAAAATTTGAGCAAGTTTTCTCACTTCATTCCCATCAAGTCAACTTGCAAGGAAAAAAATATTGCCAGTATTTTCATGAAATAAATATTTAGGTTGCATGGCATGCCTAAGGAGATCATATCAGAAAGAGATATGAAATTTACTTCAATCTTTTGGAAATCATTAATGGTTGGTTTTGAAACTAAATTGTTGTTTAGCACATCCTGTTGGCACAGGGGCAGACCAAGGGTTCAATGCTACAACAACGCACCAACAAAACCCTAACTACCGGCCCTCTCGGCAACACCTGCAAAGCAGATGAATTCTCACCCGAGGTAGAGGTAGGGGTGGTTGCAAGACTCAGGTGTCTGCCACCTTAGTTGGGACACAGATATGTGATTATGATACTTAACAGAGAATTTAGCAATAAACCTTCATCAATACTTAACCAATATCTACTTCGCAAACAAAACAAAGCATTGCAAAATTCACCTAGATCTAATATATATAAGCACTTAGCATAAGAAATAGATCAGATATCTTAGATTCAAGCACTAAGTAAGTTCACAGAAGTTAGATCTAGCATCCAGATTCATCATAAGCATATAGCATGAATAGATCTATCTAACTATATCAGAGCACTTAGCAAATAGCACATCAGAACATCACACAGAGCAGAATAAAACAATGTTTACGTGGTTCACCCCCACCCTGGAGCTACATCCACCAACGCTTCTTATTTATTAGCTTCTCAATGGGTTACATGCACAGATCCACAAAAACCCTACTTCGCTAAGGACATGAGATTTGCGTAGCTCACTAGATCCTCCTTCCCTGCATTACAGCACAAATCCCTTCATAGTATGTTGCACTTATCTCTGCAAGTCTCTCCCAGTATGCACAAAGAATCTACAAGCCTTGCATGCACTTAGCAAAATATCACCTAGATGCACTTCTTATCTATTAGCACTTAGCTCCTCTTCTCTCTACTACTATTCTTACATTTCCTAGACATCTATATATACATTACAAAATAGGCCCATGTCCGACATCCCATACCCATTACATTATCCCAAATCCCAAAAAGGACCCAAAAAGGGGGATGAGATCCCACGATCTCTTCTTCGTCTTGCGCTCCTCCTTCGACAGGTTGTCAAAGTCTGAAAATAGGTCAAACTTGACCAGATCCCTCAAAACTTGGTCAAGGGCCAACAGGCCCCCAACACTCACATGTGACTCGTCCTGAGTCACTTTGATGTGGGAAGTTATTCTTCGAACGCTTTGAGCTTGGCTCAAACTACTTTGACTTGTTGTTGTGCTACAAGCTCTTGTTTAGAAAACTCTTGAATGACTGCATCATTCACAGGTCCTTCTAGGCATTGTTCTGCTGTGGTACTAACCTGTTCTAGTTCTTCTCCTTTGCCTTCTACCTCTGTAAAAAACTAATAGGCCTTATCTTGCACAGGTTGGAGTTTCTGAGTTATCTCCATAACTCTGCTCTGGATAGTATGGATTTGTTATCGGGTGGTTCACTACTCTTGAGATCTTTTCATTCTCTCCATAGTTGTCAGGAATTTTAGTTGTGCCTGTAGTGTTTCTGCATGTTGGTTCGCCTCCTGGAGCTACGACTCCAATACTTGCAACTCTGGGTTCTCAGTAAGTTTCTCATTTTTCTGGGCACTACGATCAACGAATTTCTTTCATTCTAAGGTAAGGGCCTTTAGCCTTTCAACTGTGCTCCTGGATGTTGCTTCTCTTTGGTCCTTTACCTCCTGTGGGGTCTTGGGCACAGTGCATAGTTCTAGGTCTGTTGCAACTGTTGGATCACTTCTTCAAGTTGCGCTACTTTCTTCGTGACTTGATCCTCTGCCTTTACTTCTACTAAAGTCATAGATCACAGTGCTCTGTTGACTGCTTCCTTCACTTTGAGTTGCTCTGTGAGAAACTATTCCTTTCCTTTCTGTAGCTGTGTC
>SNQJ01S0011299.1:78423-92369 GCA_010110895.2 Picea sitchensis | reverse complement strand
TATCAGCGAGGCGGTGGAGTTGAGCTGGCTCATCTCCCAAGTCTATCTCTCCTGGAGAAATGGAGACTACGTGGCTAGACTGTGAATCCTGTTGTACTTCTGAGAGTTCAGTCTCAATCCGATCGTACATACCTTCTTGCTTTGCTTCTTGTTTCTTGATTATTTCCATTGAAGCATCATTCAGGGCTGCTATGAGGAAGTTGAAGTCATACAGGGTGAGGACAGTCTACATCTTTGTCATGGTGGCCTTTGCTTTTTTCTGGGAGGAAAGTTTCGAAGGTGAACCTTTCCTCTTCTTCAGGGGTTCAACCTTGTCTCATTGCTTCTGCTCGACTTCTTTGTCGCCTAACTCTGGCTCATCTCCCAAGTATGTCTCTCCTAGAGAAATGGAGACTATGTGGCTAGACTGTAAATCTTGTTGTACTTTTGAGAGTTCAGTCTCAATCCGATCATACATACCTTCTTGCTTTGCTTCTTGTTTCTCGATTATTTCCATTGAAGCATCGTTCATGGATGCTATGAGGAAGTTGAAGTCATCCGGGGTGAGGACAGTCTACATCTTTGTCATGGTGGCCTTTGCTTTCTTCCGGGAGGAAAATTTCGGAGGTGAAGCTTTCCTCTTCTTCAGGGGTTCAACCTTGTCTCATTGCTTCTACTCGACTTCTTTGTCGCCTAACTCTTCACCATCACCTCCTTGCTCTAGTGATATGGAAGCAGTATTCATGGATGCACTGTCTAAATCTTGGACCTCTTCAGTTTTCTTTGTCTTGTTGGGTCCAGGTGTATCCTCCATTGTTTTTGGGTTGTCTATGTCAGATATCTCCACAGGGTTTGTTGGAATAAGGAGGTCTGCTAACTATTCCTTAGTGATATCCTCCAAGTCCTCCTCTATCAGCTTATAGTAGGATTGGAGTTGTTGCTTATGTTCGTCATCACAGAGTGTGATGTAATAAAATGGCGGTCTGCACTAAACTTCATCAAGGGCCTGAACCAATGTAGAGTATTATGAGTGATGCAAGGCTCGGACTAGAGGGATATCTTCAGTTGGTTGTAATAGGTATGAAAAACAAAATTGGACTGCCACTATTTATTCAAATTGCTTGAGTGCCACAGTGTAATGAACTTCACATCCAATGGTTCGAAAGGCTCGATGTCGGGGAAGGTCGCACATTCCAGCATCTCCCAAGCAATAAAAGCGATCAGGATCAATAGCCATCTGAAATGAAATTTCATACCCTTGATCATTGGCTTCTCTGCAATAGATTTCTAATTGGTTCACCAGGTACTTCGCCCAATTCAATTGTAGGCCCTCAGCACACTTTCATGCAACGTCGACTACAAAAATAGTGACTTGGGTGAGTCGGTTCTTGAGTACTAGCTTCCCTGCAATCAATTGAAAGGTGAGGCACACTACGCCACTCTGTATGGAGGCTACCTTGTATCCTTGTGCTCCTTTCTTGACATCACCATAAGTATCTTTGATTTTCTGTGCCAGAGCACGATCCATGGATTTTCCAGGGTAAAAGTCTTGAGGATCAGGCCTTTGCATATTGAGGCCCGTGATCTAATTGATCAACATCGGATCAACTATTATACGGTGGTTTAGCCACAAATAACCTCCATGGTAACAAGACATTAGTAGTTTGACACATGCATTCACCTCCTGGTGTCGTCCGAAGAGAGGAATCTTCATGACATTAAGCAAGGTGGACTGTGTGAGGTCCATGGTCCACTGCTGAGGGATGATCTTCGAGTTTTTTCCTTTAGTTCTAGTCAGATACTTTTGTGGGGTGAGCATGTTATAGACCTTCCGGTTGCCAAGGTTTAAATCGCTAAATTTCAGTGCTACAATCTTATCTTGGTCTGCTCGAACTGTGTGTATCCCCTTCGAGAGGTACGCATTGACCAAGGCGTACTCAAAATCTCTAGGTATGTTGTCTCTATTTACTACGTTGTTCAAAGGTGGTATATAGGCAGGTAGTATGGTCGGTATGATATTTTCATTCGCTAAGTCATCCCTTTGCTTGGTTCTCTTTTCATCTGCTGGAAGGGATGGGCCAACTCTGTGAGTAGTGGATGGAGAGGCTTGGAGTCCTCTCATCGATGATGCTTGTATTCCTGTAGACATCGACATCACTCTTTCAGTCATGAGGTCGATCAAAACTTCTTCAACAAATTTCTCTGCAATGCTCAACGCGTTTGACATACACTCTCGGGGTTAACAATCTTGCATTCGGGGGTTAACTCAGACACAGTAATGAGATAGAGAGTAAGAGCATGATGATCACTGTATAAAATTTCCTTAGTCTTGTGGGCTCAAAGTCTCAATTGGAAAAAGTGTTCTCAGTGCATGGCGCAATGGGATAAATAAGTAACTCGGCAGTGGGTCGCTTGCAACGGGTATGAATCCTTTATTAACTATGTTATCTCCATTATGGTGTGGTCCCAATGGTCTTATGGTGAGATGACTGTCCATAAATATCTTTATATCCATTCGGATCACCGATCGAACGGTTATAATGTCCCCAACGACTATATTTCTTCGCCACGGCGAAGTGCCATGTGTCATTGTTCTGATATCCCGACGAAGTTCAGATTTTGAAAAATTGTTGTCTGCGAAGTTCCTTATGGAACCTTCTACAACTTGTCAATCTTAGCTCTCTTCTTACTTAGCTTTCTAGCCTTCTCCACAGTGATATTTGTCTTGGTATGCCTTTTTCCATTCTGATTTTTATCTTCTTTTAACATAGTCACTTGACGTTGTCGAGATTCTTTCCGAGAATTCAAGGGTAACACTTCTTGTTTATCTAGGGTAGGTACTTCAGTCTTATGTGGATCCTCTAATGTTCTTGCAGCTTTGACATCTGGGTCTTTGGTGTTAAATAGGTTCGATATGTTCTCTTGTTCTTCAATCAAGTGTGCGATCCTTCTATTTATGAATTCTTTTAACTCTTGTTTCTTCTGCTCCAAAACTTCTTCTTCTTCCTTTCTTCTGGTCCGATCTCTTTCAATCTAAGGTTTTCCTAGTAACATGGTAAATGGGGCGTTTTCCGTAGTAAATTTAATAATCTTGAAATCTTCTTCTGGCGATGTTCCATTGGCATTCATAGTTATCTAAGCGAGCCTCCCACACAAGTTTATCAACTTTCTTTTAAATAACCCTATTACTCCCAGGGAAGGAGTCATAGAAGGCTTCCCTAAGAGTTCCCAAGTTCTTTTTGTCATGATATTCACCTATGTTTCTTCATCTAGGACACATTCAATGTCAAAGTCTCCTATTCTTTCTTCAAGGCATTCTTTTTCTTTAAAAATCTTTGATAAACTGACATGTCGGTGATCATTCAGGGTTTCTTTCATGTGTAGAAATACTTTTTTTTATTCTTTATGGGTTTCTGCCATAATCTTAGTTTATGGATATTCCCTAGGGTTCTCTTGTCTCATGTTCATCTCTCCAAGCTTAGCAATCATTCTAGGACAATCCAATACTTCATGGTCCATAGCTTTACAACAAAGAAAACTAGGTCTTCTCCCAGGGAATTCCTTAGCAAGATGCCCCGGTCTTCTACAACTGTAACAACGGGTTAATCCTCTCCTTCTTTTAAATGATCCCCAGCCTTTCCTATACTATGCACTAGGATCATGGTAGCTAACCTGTAAAAAATTCTTCCTAGGATCCTTCATCCACTTATTAGTCCAAATATCCTTTCTATGCATAGGTATAACATATTTTTCACTATTCTTATCAGATATACTCATATCAAATATTCTTTCATCTACTAATACTCTAGTTTTCAAGCTAGGACAGAATCTATCAAACATACCTAGATCCATGCTTTAGAAACAAAAATTTCGACTATTCTTACTTCTACAGAGCACAAAACTTCCAGATCTATAACTTTTCACTATTCTTACCTTTATCAAAGCACAGAGCTTATACATCTTACCTATTTTAATCAAAAGTTATCACTTTTACCTTTCTTAGGGCACACAACTTTTGGATCTTACCTCTTTTCTTCAGATCAAACTTCTTTCTTTAGCACAAAGCTTCACAAAATCAAGTAGAGTGTTGCGCACTAGGGAAACATATCTACGTATAGAGCTTCACAATTTCAGGTCAGATCTTAGCACAAAGCTTCTTCTTCCTTAGTTCCCAGCAATCAAAATTTCATGTCCTGGCAATGGAACCATTTGTTGGCATAGGGTCAGACCCGGGGTTCAACTCTACAATAGCGCACCAACAAAACCCTAACTACCGACCCTTTCAGCAACACCTGCGAAGAAGATGAAGTCTCACCCAAGGTAGAGGTAGGGGTGGTTGCAGGACTCAGGTGTCTGTAACCTTAGCTGGGGCACAAATCTGTGATTATGATACTTAACAAATCATTCAACAGTAAACCTTCATCAATACTTAACCAATATCTACTTTGCAGAAAAAATAGAGCATCGTAACATTCACCCGGATCTAATATATATAAGCACTTAGCATAATAAATAGATTAGATCTTGTAGATTCAAGCATTAATTAAGTTCACAAAATTTAGATCTAGCATCCAGATTCATAATAAGCATATAGCATGAATAGATCTATCTAACTATATCAGAGCACTTAGAAAATAACACATCAGAACATCACACAGAGCATAATAACACAATATTTACATGGTTCACCCCCACCCTGGGGCTACGTCCACCAACTCTTCTTCTTTATTATCTTCTCAATGGGTTACATGCACAGAGCCACAAAAACCCTACTTCGCTAAGGACAGGAGATTTGTGCAGATCGTTAGATCCTCCTTCCCTGTGTTACAACACAAAGCGCTTCACAGTCTGTTGCACTTAGCTCTGTAAGTCTCTCCCAGTATGCACAAAGAATCTACAAGCCTTACTTGCACTTAGCATAATATCACCTCGATTCACTTCTTCTCTATTAGCACTTAGATCCTCTTCTCTCTACTACTATTCTTACATTGCCTAGACATCTATATATACATTACAAAATAGGCTCATGGCCGACATCCCATACCCATTACATTATCCCAAATTCCAAAAAGGACCCAAAAAGGGGGCCGAGATCCCACGATCTCTTCTTCATCTTGCGCTCCTCCTTCGACAGGCTGTCGAAGTTCGAAAATAGGTCAAAATTGACCAGATCCCTCAAAACGTGGTCAAGGGCCAACACATCCTATCATCCTCAAACTGATGGACAGACAGAGCGGGTAACCCCATTATTAGAGGAGATGTTAAGGATGCATGTAATGCATCATCCTAAGAAGTGGGAATACTACCTACCACTATTATAGTTTGCCTACAACAATGGCTATCAAGAGTCATTGAAGATGAGCCATTTTGAATACCTCTATGGTAGACAGTTCAATGTTCCAATCAACCAGAATAATCCAGTAGATAGAATTACAATCAGGCCAAACATGCTGAAAGAAATGGAACAACAAGTAATTCAAATAAATAAAAATATGAAAATAGCTCAGGATAGACAGAAAATCTACGCAGACAGAAAGAGGACTCCTAGAGAGTTCAAAACAGGGGATCATGTGTATCTTGGAGTTAGACCCAGGAAAATCTCCTTGAAAATGGGAGTTTGTGCCAAGCTGGAACCTCGGTATTGTGGACCTTTTGAAATTTTGGATAGAGTGGGACCTGTGGCCTATAGTCTTGCACTCCTTCCCACAGTGAAAGAACATGATGTTTTCCATGTTTCGTTATTAAAGAAATATGTACATGATTCCAATCATATTATTGACTTGTCTGTGATTTAGGTGGAACCAGAGGGAGAATTCTTTCTAGAACCTCAATGCATAATAGGTAGGAAGGAGACCCCACTCAGGAACAAAACCATTGCACAGGTCAAGGTGCAGTGGAAACACTTTGGCCCAAATGAGGCTACATGGGAAATGGAGGATTCCATCAGACAGGAATATCCATTTTTGTTTACTTTTGTACATATAGAGCACGTCAGAAGATAGAACATTGAGGACGATGTTCCTTTAAGGGGGAGGGGATTGTAATACCCATGTTTCCCCCAGTTTGTAAATATAACTATAATTGGCCAAGAGACTATGGCGGACTAGATATGTGTGAATGTTTGATTTGATGAACCTTTGTATAAATGGTCAATGTATGTATTTTTTGTTATTAATAAAAAATGGATAAGTGTTGCATAACTCTTGAAAGGGAGGTTTTCTAAGATAAACCATGGATGCTATGAGATATGGTGAGGGGAACCAGAAGTGGTTGATATGACCCCCACCAAACCAGTACCTTGATAGATTTAATGACTCAAAACAGTCCTCTGACCTAGATATGAATTACCAATCAGAGAGGTAGCTGGAGGAGTCCTCCTCAAGAGTTAATGAGGAGTTGGGGAAGAGTACCCATATGTAAGACTTCCAGAACTGACCACGAGCTGGGGATTCAAACCCACACAACCTTGCTGAGAAAGTAAAGAAAGAGGTAATTCATGGGTAGGGGCGAGGAGAGCAGGAGATATGTGAAGAGAGAAGAGTCGAAAGAGAAATCTCAAGAAGAGAAAAGAGCATTTTGCAGCTCTCTGGTTGGAGGAAGAACTAGTAAATAAGCTCATTATGGGCTTAAGAAGTTGTTGGAAAAATTTTCATTACAATATAATAAATGAGGTTGACGAGCGACTGTGGAAGTACTCAGGCAGTCCTCCTTTCTTGGTACAGAGAAAACCTGTTGCCAGGATTTTGTGGAAGGAGGAGAGTAACCTCTGTCCCTGAATTTCATTGAGAAAGAAGAAAGAGTTTCTCTCAGAGCATCATGGTCTAGATCGTGGGTGGCCAGTAGTAAATCTGTTAGGAGTGGTTGTGCCTATGGTTGGGTGGAAACATGCAACCCTTTTAGCAGATGCTTCATGAACTCTGGTTTTCTGATAAGTATTTGCATACTATGTGTACTGAAATGGGAATGGTTATTGAATATATTTATATGTCTATGACTGAGTTCTTTGTTGAATGGTTAAGTTAGAAATATGCATTATCTCTTTGTGAAATCATGCTTTTAAATGGGCATATACTTGACTCATTTGGGCAGTTAAAGAGTTGTAAGATGTAAGATTGTAATAGTGTTAGGGAAACATTTATTGCAATGTTTAAGTCCTTTTGGTCTCTAAAATATAACCTCACAGGAATTCCAAGTTCAAACCCTGTGGAAGTAGGATGCCTCCTTTAGATATTTCACCCGCATGACTGAGGGCTCATGCCCATGTCCTTAACCCATTTACGGCTAAAGGAATTAGTGCGTAGAACACAAGATTTTTCAAAGGACCCATGTGACCAAGGTATGGGAACCCTGTGCTAGGTCCAAAAGAAGTTAAGCCTTATGGATTTGGAACTCTAGGAGTTCGAAACTCTGGAGTGCTTCGACCCTACCGTTTATAAATAGGCCGAAGGAAAATGATATTTACAGTTACTCTCCAGGTTAACCGATGCTTAGAAGTTTCCTTATCCGGGACAGTTAGACTTGCCCACCATTAAAAAACTTGATCCACTATGTTATCATGAAATAACGTGAACCACCGATCTGATAGTATTCAGAAGCCCCCTTGGTTGTTGGATCCACGCCGAGGTGACTTCGGCAAAGTCCCACTTTGGGAGAATAGAGGTGGTCTAACGCCAAACTCCTGAGAAGTTAATCTGGGCCATTGAGAGTAGAGGGACGTGTGCCCACATATCAACGATTATCCGAAAGTTCATTCATCTGGCAGTATCAAAGTGAAATCAAAAGCACATACGAGTTTCATGAAGCTCCGAAGGTCGGAGTAGATCTCGACTACCCATTGTAGAGTCACGTGAACCGTCGATTTGAGAATTCTTTAGTATCCCTCTCAAATGTTCGATCAACCAAGAGGAAGGACTCATGTAGAACACTTCAACGAAGTCTTACTCCGGAAGGAAAGGAGTGTGGAGCGGGTAGAACCCCCGAATGCCAGAGCTACGAAGTGACAAGGGCCATAGATATAGGAATTCTTTGGGAATTTCCTTGACTGTCAGATATAGTTCATGGTCAGTCAGGCACTGACCACTTTAATAGTAAGGAAGAAGTCACACCACTGACCCCCCTGAATTCCAAAGTTACTGAGTAACGGAGGTCGTAGATCCATGGGTTACATGGACAAACCATGACCGTAAGATATAAGGACCTATAACTCCGATCCAGGTAATCGAGGCTATGACCTCGCTCAATTCTTCAAGAGCTAACATCTTATCAAGGATCAATGGTTGTTCTTGAACCGACATGGAGATATACAATCAGGGACAATTGCAGAGTCCCAAATAGCATGACGTTTATCTCCTTTCTCGAGTTCTGCAATAAAAATTGCTCGCCTATGGTGGATCCGATGCCAACCATTAATCCTGCTGAATCTACAGATCAATGGTATAGGAGGATTGTGGAGGTTAAACCCGCATGGATGTTAGTTCTTCCCCCGATGTCCGCAACTTCTCTCCACCGTAGGTCTTAATATGGAGCTAGTAGAAACCCATGAACGTCGAAGTTAGGAATTAACATGAGCTGTAGATTCATGGATCTACATGGACACACCTCGACCATGGGATCTAACAGGTGTTATGAGATAGCTAGCGGGAACTTTGGACTTCAAAACTCTAGGAGTTTTGGCAAGTAGGTGAATCTAGGAACCCCTAGAGGCTGCCAGTCTCGGATTGACATGGCACGCCAATGTCACCTAGGGTTACGGGAACCCCTGTCCTGTATGTCACATGTCACCTAGATTTTTTCTTCTCAAGGACCATAAAGGCCATTAGAATATGACATGTTTCACCTTTTGGTGAGTACACGTGTCACCCCTGGCCCCTGCCGCATGTCATCCTTCCGGTGCATGAATGCTCAGTCAAAGGTTGGTGGAGTACCCAAGACTTCGAGAGTTTGGGACGTCAGAATATTGGGAGGTTGGAACATTGGGGCTAAATCAATCAAAGGGCTAGACCCACCTATCCCTGTCTCTGTGTATAATGCTTCACCACGTGTAAGTGGGGACCCTTCAGGAGTCCGGGACTTCAGGACTCTGGACGTTTGGGGTGTAGTGTCAAGGATAATTCAGAGGTTCGAAGGCTGGAGCTATGTGGCAGCACCTCGGGAATTTGAGATTTCGGGACTACGTGGAATGTGTACACAGAAAGAAAAAAGGGGTGTTCAGAGCCAAACGTTGAACTCCCCTCTAGACTAGGTGTTAAGAAAGGATAAACCCCCACCGTTGGATTGGACAGTGGGAGGAATTCCACTATAGATATAGAAATCTGGAGATGGTATGACTGATATGGACCCACATGGTCCTTAACTAATAACGCTCGAAGAGCTTCATGAGGAAATAACTTGCACTCCAGAACTCAGATTTCAGTATGGTGGAAACCGTTAGAAATATCATGGCGAGCAGAAATCGATGGAGATCCCGGGATTAGGATTTGATATAGTAAGGAAAATGAAATTATGATGCCCCACCCCTTAAAAGAGTATTTAGGGGTTGAGTGTGTTACAATTTTCCTTCGTGGGGTTTTCATCATCGATCTCAACACCATATAATGAGACTACATGGACTTGAGTTGAACCTATGGGATGGAGGCGGGGTGGACTTCTCTGATAAGATCCCATGAGTGATGGGTTTTGAAAGATTCATGGCCCAATATGAACAACTAGTGAGAGGTCAGAGGTAGTATGTATGAGAGGGAGAAAGTTTTGTATGTTCCCTGAATGATTGGGTTCATAGTGCATTAGTTTGTCTATGGTGAAAATCTTCCCATTGTGATGGAAGATCATGGTGCGGAGTACGGAAGAAGAAAAAACTTTCATGGCGTACATGTAGCATCATCCAAATAGGATATTGTAGTCCAATTGGGCATCAATGACTTTGATATCGATGAGAATATCTTTTCCCCCTACTTCAACTGGAACATTTTAGTAGAGGCCTTTAGGTTGTGATGAGCGGACATTGTACTCTGAAAGAGTAATGTCTAAAGAGATGAGATCAAGTGACCCGAGTTGTTCCATATGGTTTTAGACATGATACATGTAAATTCCCCTTCATATATGATGCACCGATGCATTGTTTGGTTTCAAACTTTGATTGGAACCTGAAAATAAACCAAAGAGGGGAGGCATGGTTCATCATTATTCAAATCAAAAGTGATCAAATGAGTGTTTTATGGGTCGGCTACCCTCAATTGTGAGGAAAATTCCTTTCGTTGTGAAGGAAATGTTTGGAGAACCTCTAAAATAGACATCACAGCTGGGGATTGAGCCAAATCATTGACTGGGCTATAGTTGTGTGTTTCCCTAGCATGGGGGTTGTGTTCATTCCTATGCATAGGTGCACGGGGTACTTGGGTGGGGGATTTTTTGCTAGGATGTGGTATTTTCAAAGGTTGTCTTGTTGGTAATTGGGGTGAGTTTGTTGTTGTCATATTTGAGTCAGGAGGCATATCATACTGTTGGATGTGATTTTGTAGTAGAATTTTCTCTTCAGTTGTGAGGAGGATGTTGCGGTTTGCAGAGTTTCTAGATTGATTTTGACCTAGGTTACGGTACTTCCCCATCTATTGTGGGTTAGGAGCATCCTCCTGCTCAGTATTGATGATTCCTTGATGAGGAATCGAGTTTTGCAAGACCACTGGTTTCTAGGGTTGCATATAATGTTTTGGTATCTACAAGGGTGTTTGTGGTGCAAGGGGTATTTGGTTGTTCATGGTTTATTTCATCCATTTGTAATCCGAAATCCAAGGACATTGGTGAGTATAATGTTTGTATTTTCCACATAGCACACAAGGAAAATAATTTCTGAGGTTTTTTGTTTTTCCTTTGACATGGTTGACCATTATTATTGCCCCCTTGAGGATTTTGGGTACCATTGTTGTGGTTTCTCCCTACTAACGGATTTTTGTGTTGGGGGTTTCCTCCCTATCCTTGGTTGGTTTTGTTCTTGTTCTTACCCTTATTTCTATTGTTGTTGGATTGATTAGGTGGATTTTTCATATTCAAATGTTCAAAGGCTTGAACTTGTTGAATGGGACATGGTTGAATAAAATTAACACCTTCTTGTTGTTGTCATTGTGGTGGGGAAACGGGTTGAGGGGGACCTGGGAATGGGTCCTTACAAATTCCTTTAACTCCATAGGTTGTTTTTATTTCTTTATAAATACCTTTTAAACTATCCTGACTTTGCAAACATGTGGACATGTATGGGCCCTTTACAAATTTAAGATTGTGTTTCAATTTTTCAAAAGAAAACTAAGAGGTATTGGCCTCTCCTAATTGATGATTTGATGATTTTCTACAGGGATATGGAACTTCTTAAGATACCCTTTTCTTACTTCCCAAGATCACAATGAGTGTGAGGGAAAGAGAATAATAGGGGTTCCAAAATAGGTTCCTAGTCCCGAGCGATTTACATTTTTGTGAAAACAAAACAACTAAACTAAGAATTCAAATGATGAATTTGGCCATCCATGTGGCAACACAAAAGAAAGAATTTAGGGTTCTTTTTGGTCCTTTTTAGTGACTAGATTAGATAATTCCTAATGCAAGAAATAACTCTAAATTTGATATTTGTTTCTTTACAAAGTGTGGGAAATGTAAATCTAAAATCTATTTGGTCTAATTTCCTCTAAACTCTTGCAAAAAATGGAAAGAATAATTTGTGCGCGGGTTCTAGTTCTGGAAGTCATGCACAACATGCAGAGTGCACAAATTTTGCATATTTTGTGATAGGGAAATAGAGAAAACATACAAATTGCGCAGAAGTGCACGACTATTCTTTCAATACTTGTGCACACATAGTCAAGTCACGAGAAGAAAAAAATAAAATGAGTTTCCCTCCTAGAGGATCAATTGGTCAATTTGGAGGTTAGGGTAGGCCAATTTTGACACCTGCATACACAAAATTATTAAAAGAAACACTCTAAATTCCTAAATGGGGAGTAATTTGATCCAAATCCCCAGTGGAGTCGCCAATATGTTGTGCTTGTTTTTCCACTTGGGTGAGCAAAAACAAAGCACTTAACTACCTTTTTAGACCAACAAGATAATATAGAAAATATTTAGTTTATTAGTGGATCAACCATGAAGAAAATAAGAAAACAAATAACAAGAAAAATACAACTAAACTAAGCATGCATGAACATCAAATGAAAACTCAAAATGGAACAAGGAATAGCTACCAGTGGAAAATGGTCTTTGAATTGATAACACCTAGGAGAAAAATGGGGCTTATGAGTCCCCTCTTCCTCCTTGGGAGGGCCCTTGAGGTCCCCTAATATAGAGCACTTCCTATTCTAAAAATGGCGTAAAAATGGTGAAAAAATGTTTGCTAAACTTCTCAAGAGTTGAGAATAATATCCCTTTCTATGATCACTAGAATAGCTCTAGGAGAAATGAGGATTCTCTCGGAACAATCCAGAAGCATAACAATACATAATACTCGTATTTTATTTGCATGCCTTGAGCTTGTATTTATAGGCTTCATGCAACACATTACATAACTAGTTCATAGTGTGAATGGGGGCCCTTTTGGAGGTACTCCCCATCCCTTCCATAGCCCCAAGGTTAGATTTCGAACCGATTTAGGTGTATTGGCATGGTACACCTCTAGTTGGAAGTGGATGAGGCCCGACCAAATGAATTAATGCATCGTTTACACATCAGTGTGTGTTCCTATGAGGAAATTTGCGCAACCCATGCAAATTCTGATGTGTTGGCTCGTGCAAAGGTGTGCAAGCATGCTTTGAGGAAACAGTGAATGATTTTTTGGTCATCACATAGATGACATTGATTCTTGGAAATATCAATTCATCCACTGCACTCCCTATGAGAGAAAGTGCTTCATTGTATTTTTTTATAAGATCTTTTAAATATTACTTTCCATTATTATCCAATGCTTTATATTCTTCATCAAAAGAATAATCATTTTCTTTAATTACAATCTCCCATAAATATTTAATGATAAATGTGGATTGCATTCTTTTGTTCCAATTAAAAAAATTCTTCAAGTTAATTTAGATAATGAGATATTGCTTATGGCCATTTCAAAAAGAGAAAGAAAAGGAGAATGTAAAATCAATACAAGTTTTCCCACTTCAACTTGAGACTAGAAACCCATGTCCTAAAACGTGACTCGACCACCACCAAAGAACATATCTTATTATTATTTTTTTTAATAAAAAAGCGTGTCACTTGCACAATTACAAGAACACATCCCTTTCCATAATGTGAAATTAAGGGCAACTTAAAACCCAACCATTTTACAAGGCTTTCACTTTTATCACCCTTTCACTTACAAGGCTCACAAGTGTCTATGCTTCTTAAAATTGGCATACAAGATTTTCAAATATCACAAAATGAGATAAGTGACACGACTTGATATGGTAATTCCATAAATAATATGTTTTATCACATATGAATAAAAAATTGCACAACTTCAAATATGAGATAAATAACCAAAAGACAAAACAATAACTACCTCAAATAATAGTGATCTCAATCAATGATGGGACGTGAGGTGGAAATCTACAACATCATACAACACCATTAAAAGTGATTGAGGAGATAAAATTGTCTCATCATTTAGGATATCACACCCAGGAGATTGATTGCACTCTTTCACTTCTTCTTAGTTTAAATTCCCCAAAATCATCACCACATTCAATCTATTGATTCTAATCTCCAACACATCTTTGAATATAAATAAGTCCACTTGTTTTTATAATCAATACGTTGGAGTCACCAATGCGACCACCATTACCATAGAACTACTTGAAAGCCTCCTTGCTACAAGGATTTACTGTGTTGGACACACCTACCACACTTAGAGGTGGGGTGAATGAGTGTGGGGCTCTTTATCCCAAAACTTCCCTCTTGCACAAAAACTCATCAATTAGCATTCAACATTTATTCATTACCCATTG
>SNQJ01S0011299.1:64352-74565 GCA_010110895.2 Picea sitchensis | reverse complement strand
ATCGATCCATCTTCATCATCTATCAATGACAACTCATTGATCCACCTTCATCTATGCATTCTCATCAAGGACAATACATATTATATTACATAAATCATCAATCAATCAATTCTTTGAAATCAATCAATCACTTGACATCAATCAATCAAACCATTGGCATAAATGACAACATGATACAACATACTGCAACCACTCAAACTCACAATTTGACAAGGAATTGCTAGCAGTAACTAAATCCACAAGAATAAGTGAAACAAAGAAACATTAGTGATTTTACAATATCGCAATCAAAAAAAGGTCACCTTAATTTATTCTCAGTTATTTTAGTGACTTCAACAATTTTGTCCTTCTCTCTTTATCAAGAGAAAATCCTCCTCACAACTATGCCTATCTTATGACTTTTGTGACTTGAAACATTTTCTTCTCTTCTCTACAAGATGGTGACTACTCTGCAGGTCAATGAATGAAATTCTAAACACCAAAAATGGTTGTCTTCTAATATTATAGTCCATGTTGTCTACTAATATTCTACTACATGACAACTACAATTCATTTAATCTTCCTTAAGTAGCTAAAAAACATCTTATGACAACAATGATTTGTTTGATGGAAGAATAATGACTCATGTAATCGGCATCTCATTCTGAAGGAAATTTGTTGTAGTGCCTTCGTCGTGCCTCAACAATTATAACCAATGAAGAAATATAACATGATGCAGGAGCATCACCATCATCATTAAATGAGGCCAAGTGGAGGACAACTCAGCACCCAACGCAGTGCATTCAGAACTGGTTTGGATTCCAAGGAGCGCACGTCACTTTAAATTTTGAAAACTATGTAATTAAATTTCCCATAAGATATTGAAGCTTTACCCATTGTGAGTGATCTAGGACATTCTAATTTCCTTAATTAACTGCAGGATTGTACATATTTTGAGCAATGACTCATATATGAATTGTAATTATCTATTTATTGTAATAATCTTAGTGGTAGAATGCTTTAATTGTGATGTGATAGCACTAGAATAGTCTGGAGGGAAGGCTCAAGAAGCCCCCTCATGTATAAATGTATGTAATGTATGCCCAGAAGTAGTTGTTGAAGGAATATTGTTGGAGGGTTGTAGAGAATAATTTGAGAGCTGCAAGAATCGTTGTAAATTTTTTGTTGGATTAATATAATAGAGGAGAATTGCTTCCAAATTATGAGGTTGCTTGTCTCTAAGTAATTGGGTAATGTTATGTTATCTATTTTTCTGTGTTTATTTGTTTGCGTGTGTATTTCATGGTTGAATGAATGGACCTTTAATGTTCTATAATCCTGGTGCAAGGAGTACACAGTGGCCACGCAAGGAGTGTGAAGGCAGAGTCATTTATAGACTCAATATCTCATGAGAGATAGTGTGAATTTCATAGAGTGAGTGCAAGGAGCGCACATATACTCGTTAGAGTATAAAATATCTAAGGATAGACCCATGCAAGGTGTGCATAGGGCCAACACTTAGTGAAGAGTCTCAAGGAGAGTGAGCATGGGAGATTTTTCTAAGTCTCAAGCTCAGGAGAAGTAGCACAAGTGTGAACCATAAGACAATCTAGGTTTCAGACTGAGGAGGAGCGCAAGGTGTGTTAAGGCCTAATTCCTTTAAAGTTGGTAAAGCTCAAGAATAATCGCAAGCAAAGGTCCTTGGAGAAAGGATTTATTTTTTTTGGAGGACAAGCGGACAAGATCAGTTTAGGAGGAGTTAGAGTTTTTCAAAATCGTTGGATCTGGAGAAGAAGTGCGAGTGTTAACCCTTTAAGTCCTTTGGACTTCACGGATTCAATATTTTTAAGGTGTGTATTATGGAGGAGAAAAATTCCCGAAGTCCTGGATTCCAAAGTCAATATGGACCATTGGTAGACGGGGGACATGTTTCCACAGATAAATGGGTGTCCATAAGTACGACTATCCGGAGAACTTGAAGTGTTGTGGTAAGAGCGTGCAGAACTCCCGAAGCTCCGAAGCCCAGAGAAGATCTAGTTCATTGGCACCAAGTACACGTGTCGACAGATCTTGGAGTTCATAATTCATCACTCCAGAAGATCTAGGGTGTGATTTGGTTTGGGTCAAAAATCCCCGAAGGCCCGAAGGTTGGAGTCCATCTCGATCGTATATTGGTGAGAATGTGTGGATCGTTAATTTAAACCCTTCACATATTCAGAGTTTGCAAATTCAGGAGGAAGTGTAAGTTAAGAGGTAAAAATATTTGAATCTTAGAGCTCAGAGTAAACATACGCTATCGATCTAAGGAAGACGACAGTCTTCCGATCTTCTAGTTTGGATATCGCTCATCTGAAAGTATTACGTGTTGGAGAAGGGAAGACTCCCGAAGACCGAAGTCCCTAAATCAATGTGATTCATAGATCTTGGAACGAAGTTCAGACCATTGATCCTCTTCTTTGATTCAGTTATTCACGAATTTGGAATTCAGGAGAATCATCGTGTGTTGTCGTTAGAAATCTCAAATCTCGGAGCTCCGAAGTTCTAGAGTTATCATCATTTAAAGAGGTTAGCTTATTAATTTGGCCTAAGGTCACATGGATTTCTCCACTAAAGTGATAAGACCCTCGCAAACGTGAATTTGTGCACAAGGAAAAGGAAAAAGGCCTATGGTAGAGTATTTTGAGGGTTCAGCGAGAACCCGAGAGCTAATTCATCTCCCTTAAGTGAACGATCCTTAGATCGGGAGGTTGTGCGATCCCCTGGGAGTGGTGGGGGATTGTATCAAATGGTATCAGAGTGGGAAAATAAGCTGTGTAAGGAAAATAAAATTTAGAACCATGTCGTCGAGAAGACACAGGGAGTTACATGTAGTCAATGTAGCCATGGAAGAGGAAATGAGACAACTTCATGAAAGGTTGGAAGTCGTGGAGGCAGCACAAAGAAGAGCATCCGAATTTGGTGACGTCAATGAAGCTAAAAGTGAAGATTTTGAAGAAGAATAAGTTGTAGGAGAACATGCAGTAGAGGAGCGATTGCTAAGAGATATTTTCAAGGTGGGAACCAGAGAAAAGATGGAAGTCTCGATGTATGAAGGTAATTTTAATTTAGAATAATTGCTTGACTGGATAAGTTCTTTAGACAAGTACTTTGAATATGAGGAAATTGATGATGAGAAGAAGGTAAATCATGCAGTAACCAAATTGAAAGGACATCAAGTCATGGTAATTCAAAAATGTAGAGTTGAGTTCAAAATAGGTGGTTATAGGGATGAGTTATTATGTGATGTCATACCTATGGATGCTTGTCATGTTTTGTTGGGAATATCATGGAAATATGACAGGAATGTCATACATGATGGAAGGAAGAACATTTATACCCTTGAGAAAAATGGGTGTAAGCATATGTTGTTGCCAATTGAAGATAAAGAAATCAAAGAGGAGGCTAGTTCAAGCATACTTCTCATGAGTGGGAAGGAACCTTTGAAGGAATAAGAAGATCCCCAGTGTTGTAGTCTAACGATAGGAGAGATCAATATATCTCTTAGAATGAATTTCTAGAGTGCCCATACTTGTGAGGAAGTGATGCAAAAAGCATCCAGGGAAGAGGCCAAAGAGCCAGATGTTTTTAAAACTAATATTTTGCATGTGGTATCAAGTGCAGAAGAAGAAAGACAACCAAAAGATACTTCCATGAAGGATAAGAAGGAGAAGACATTGAAATATACCCAAGAAAGGAGAGGAGAAGAAGAGGAGAATTCAGATAAAATTCTCAATCAGTGGGAGAATGAGTTGAAGATGTTGGAGGATTGGTTAAGCAATCCAGATACAAAGGAATACTGTCAGAATGATGTGGTAATGAAGAGTGGAGAATAATTACAACATGGGGAGAAGATGGATGAAGTTGGACTTATGTTATCCCAAGAATATGATGGAAGAGCAGAGGAACTGGCAAAAATAAAATTGTCAGAGGATATGGTTGAGCAACAACTAAGTAACATTGTTGTAGAATTGGAGTCTGTAGTGCAGTCAAAAACTTATTCCATGGGAGATGAAGTCAGCATGGGAGATCAAAATGATATTTCCTTTGATCTATATGAAGAGGAGTAGATGTAAAAGTAGATCATACTGCAGGAGAGGATCTATCCCATGGACAAGATGGACATGGAGATAGAGGAAATAAGAAGGTTGATGTTGGAATTAGCAAAGAAGACAGTCAGCAACAGGTGGAGGCTTACAAGAGGAGAGCCTACAGTAGCAGCAGGATAGTAGCAACAACAACAACAAGGCAGAGGAGCAGGTGGAAAACTCCAAGTCAAAGTTTTGAATCCTGGAGGATCTCAACAATAGCAGTAGAGGATCCATGAGCAAGAGCTCATGATTTTTCTCAACAGAGGAGTATGATGCAGGAGCATCACTGTCATCATTAAATGAGGCCAAGTGGAGGACAACTCAATACCCATCACAATGCATTCAGAACTAGTTTAAATTCCAAGGAGGGCATGCCACTTTAAATTTTGAAAACTATGTAATTAAAGTTCCCATAAGATCTTGAAGCTAGAGCCATTGTGATTTCTCTAGGAAATTGTAATTTCCTTAATTACCTGTAGTGTTGTACAAATTTTGAGCGTCGACTCATATCTAAATTGTAATTATCCATTTATTGTAATAATCTTAGTGGTATAATGCTTTAATTGTGATATGATAGCACTAGAATAGTCTGGAGGGAAGGCTCGAGAATCCCCCTTGTGTATAAATGTATGTAATGTATGCCCATAAGTGGTTTTTGAAGGAAGAATGTTGGAGATATGTAGAGAAGAAGTTGAGATGTGCAAGAACCCTTGTAAATGTTTTGTTGGAGTAATATAATAGAGGAGAATTGCTTCCAAATTATGAGGTTTCTTGTCTCTAAGTAATTGGGTAATGTTATGTTATATATTTTTCTGTGTTTATATTCTTGTGTGTATTTCATGGTTGAATGAATGGACCTTTGATGTTCTATAAGTTTCAATTGTTTCTCTTCTGAAATCCTGGTGCAAGGAGTTCATAGTGGCCACACAAGGAGTGTGAAGGCAGAGTCGTTTACAAACTCAATAGCTCGGAAGAGATAATGTGAATTTCATAGAGTGAGTGTAAAGAGTGCACATATACTCGTTAGAGTATAAAATATCAAAGGATATTCCCGTGCAAGGTGTCCACAGGGCCAACACTTATTGAAGTGTTGAAAGAGTCTCAAGGAGCACGCGGGATATTTGTCTAAACCTCAATCTCAGGAGAAGTAGTGCAAGTGTGCGCCATAAGATAGTCTAGGTTCCAAACTGAGCATGAGTGCAAGGTGTGCGCCAAGGCCTAAGTCCTTTAAAGTTGGTAAATCTCAGGAAGAATCATGAGCAAAGGTCCTTGGAGAAAGGATTTATTTTGTTTGTAGAACGAGCATACAAGATCCGTTCAGGAGGAGTCATATTTTTTCACAATGGTTGGATATGGATAAGAAGCATGAGCGATAACCCTTTAATTCCTTAGAAATTCGAAAATTCGGTAGTTTTTAGGTGTGTATGGTGGAGGAGACACATTTCCTGAAGTCCCAGAGTCTAAATTTGATCTAGACCATTGGTAGAGAGGGGACACATGTCCACAGATAAATAGGTGTTTAGAAATCTGGCTCTTCGGATAACTTGAAGTGTTTTTGCAAGAGCATGCAGAACTCCTAAAGCTTCAAAGCTCGGAGTAGAACTAGGTCATTGGTGCCAGGTACACATTTCGACATATCTCAGAGTTTGGAATTCGGCACTATGGAATATCTGGGGTGTGATTTGGATTGGTTCTAAAATACTTGAAGGCTCGAAGTCCAGAGTCCATCTCGACTGTCCATTGGTGAGGACACATGGACCGTCGATCGAAACCCTTCACATATTCAAAGTTCACAGATTCGAGAGTAAGTGTAAGTTAAGATGTGAAAATCTCTTAAGCATGGAGCCTGAAGTAAACGTAGGTCATCGATCTGAGTTGGATGATATCCGTCTGATTTGCTAGTTCGTAGTTCGTGCATCTAGAAGTATTTTTTGTTGGAGGAGGGAAGACTCCTGAAGACCGGAGTCCTAAAATCTCTATGAGCCATAGATCTCAGTGCGAAGTTCATATCATTGATCCTCTTCTTTTATTCGGCTATTTGCAAATTCGTTATTCGGGAGAATCATCATGTGTTTCTGTTAGAACTCCCAAATCCCGAAGCTTAGAAGCTCCAGAGTTCACGTCATTTAAATAGGTTATCCTATGGTTTTGGCACTAGATCATGTGGATTTCTCTACTGAAGTGATAAGACCCTCGTGAACATGAATTTGTGCATGGGGAAAAGGAAAAAGGCATGTGGTAGAGTATTTTGAGGGTTCAATGAGGACCCAAGAGCTAATTCATCTCCCTTAAGTGAACGATCCTTAGACCGAGAGTTCACGTGAGCCCCTGGGAGTGGTGGGGGCTTGCATCATAACACCAACAAATGAGTAGAATTTGAATGATATAGAAATAATGCACACCCACTTCCCTCAAAATACTTCCCCATATTAAGGAACATTTTCATATATTAACGAGAGATATAATGCAATAATGAGAGATATGTGAAACAAACAAGTCCTAAAAATACTCAACAACCACCCCTAAGTTCACTCAACAATATTTATCTTAATATCAAGTTAACTCTTCAATATATTAACGTACTAGAAACTTTAACAATCAATCTTAATTAGACTAAGGACAACACAAATGAATCATTGACCCAACAAGTATATCATCAAAGAAGACAAACACAAATTTTGGAAGATAGTGTCAAAAAATCTTGTTCATAAGGCTTTAAAAAATAGGAGCAATAATCAACCCAAAAGGAATGAACAAGAACTCATAGTGCCTCTCATGTGTTATAAAAATTGTTTTTGGAATGTATTTTTCCCTCAATCTAATTTGATGGTATCCTAATTTAAGATATAAAACTATGAAGTAAACTACCCCATGAATCTCATCAATATTTGGAATGGGGAATTCATCCTTGATGGTAAATTTGTTTATATATATGTAATGATGAGACATCTTCTAAGAGTTGTCATTTCTTCTCACCATCGATACTAAGGATGAAAAGGAACTCTTGTTTGGTTGAATAATAGCTACATCCAATATGTCTTGTGCCATTTTCTCAATCTCACGCATTTGTTGATATGGGTATCTATACAATATTTTATTGGGTGTACTTCCAAGTATGAGCTCATTTTAAATATAGATCAGGGACCCTTAGGAATTTCTTGGAACACTCTATGATGTTATTCCAAGATACATTTTAATTCTAATGAGAATATTTCATCTTCCTACTTCACTCCCATATAATAAAATCTAGCAATAAGTCCACTACAAACCTTTTTTAGAGATGTTTCCATTCTATATGAGTTCATCATCGAAGAGAATGGAGATATTAACCCATTCAGTTCATATTTAATTCCTTATAATTTATATATCATGAATAATTAATTATATTTTATAGAAATTGTACCCAAAATTTTCAACCATTGAATACCTAGAACCACATCTACTCCTCCAATAGGAATGGTATACATGGGGCTTGATAAAGGGTGAGTGAAAGATAATTATGGTCTCTCATGACATGTTAGTGGCAATGCAAACACGGAAAAACAACAATTTGTTTACTTGGATGGATTATTCAAGGTACTTTTACAATGAGTTTGAATATGGTGTAAAACGATGAAATGTAGGAAATTGAATTAGATTTTTGAATATAAAACTTGTATTCATAGATATTGTGAATAACTATTTGAAATTTGATTTTTTTCCAACAAAATATAAGGTATATGTCTGATCCAGGTGGATCATCTCAAAATTCGATAGATTTAAAGTATTCAAATGGAAAAGTAAAGTTTACAAAGTGGGAGAGCTCGTCAACAGCTTTCTGGTGACATTTGTTTCAGGAAAAATGACCTCCAAGTGACAAAGATATGAGCAGTTGAAGTTTCGCCAAAATTGATGAAATATGATTAGAATGGGTTAAAATGATCAAAATATGGTTAGAAATGATTTTGGATAAAAAAAAATGGGTGGTCAAGGGCCTAGCCCTTGACCTTTCCAATACCGAGGCCCCCTTGGTATTAAAAACCATATCATAAATCCAACATATATAAACCATATCATATGGTGCGCCAAAACATATATTAAAACCCATATGATGCGCCAACCATATAAACCATATGCTATACCTTTTTTTTTTCCACGATAAAAATTTCTCTTTTATATTCAAAAGTATATAAAAATTTTACATAGCAGCGGTTCAGTAGCCATCAATAGAGACCTATGTAAATATGTTATACCTACATAAACCATATGTTATACTTATATTCCAAAATAAACCATATGTTATACCTATATTCCAAAATAAACCATATGTATATAACATATATATATTATACACTATAACCAAAGTCCAAAAGTTCAACCATAACACACCATAATATGTAATACAACCATATGTTAGTGCGCCCAAAATATTTGTTGGAACTATACCATGCCACATATAGTAAAACCAAAATCACGCGCCATAATATATATGGTGTATATATAAAACAAATCGCGCCAAGGAGGGGAAGCATGCGGGTTTGACCCCGGGACTTCCGCCCCCATAACAAACACAAACTACGAATGAGTCACCGCCATGGGACGTGGCATGTGATGGCGCGCAAAACTTAAAAAGTGCCAAGATTCGGGAGATTTCGGAGGGTGCGTGGTGCATAGCTCACCCCCAAAAAACTATTATTTTTTAATATTTAAATGGAGCATGGCATGCATCCTGAGGTAGAAAGAATGAGTTTTGATGCAGGCACGTAGATCGAGGTGATACTACACAGTGATCAAAGTGAATTTGCATGTAGACTGAGGTGGTATTTGCACACAGTTCGAGGTAGTACAAAATTGACATGCATCCCAAGGCCATACGAACTATACAATCAGGGGCAGATTGAGAATAGTGCCAAAAAGGGCATTCGAAGTCCAGTTTCAGAAATATATTGAGTTTATACTCAAAAGTCTCAATTTTTCGCAAGGATTCCAGATCCAGCTTTAGTTTTTGCATTCAGACATCCAGACAGAAAAGTGCTCACAGAACCTTCCGGATAAACAGAAAGGTATCCATGTTTATACTTAAAAGTCTCAGAATTTCATCTTTCAGTTGTTGTTGAAGTCTATTACTGTATATGACAGACAGAACTCAAAATTCACTTTGTAAGCATTTGAATACTTAATCTATCAGCCTTCCCATTTGGAAAGTGGCCCGGAGAGGTAGCCAGGAAGTTTGATGAACTCCATTACCAACTCTTTCTCTTAGATAGTATGCTTACATGTTTATGTGTTGATAAATGTTCTTTAATTTTGCATTCATAAAGATGGTTAACAATTAAGAAATTCACATGCAAGTAATGGTTAAAGATCAAGTAAAAATTTCAGATCAATGTCTCTATTTGTGCAAGTGTTGAGTACCTTAACAATGAAATTTTATTCCAAAAACTTGTATAATTGTAGAGAACCCAGTGTTCTAGTGCGATGTATTTTTTGGAAATTTATAATATTAATTTTATATTTTTTAAAATTATGAAAGTCTATATATCCTTGAAATTACAACGCCTTTTGTTCGTGCAAGCTACAAGGGTCTCTTCAAGTGCACCATAAAACTCATTTTAGAAATGGTTAATCTGAGAAAAAGTTATAGCAGAAATAAAAGAGGTATGTATTTTAGGAATTTGATATATGTCAAGACAAAAATAGATTAAAAACAGTAAACATTATAATATATATATATATATATATATATATGGAATTTGCATAGTTGACTCTATATGTTTATGTAGTTTCATCAACAACAAAATTGTGTAGCCTATAGAAAAATAACGTCAAAATTAGAAATATAGAGAGGTATTCATAAAAATGTAGGTTTTTATGTATTTACAGACTAAACCACTAGGTTTGTCATCCCGAACCTAAATCTAAGGCAACAAACTCATAAAACATGTACGCTAGAGTTTTCACTCCCACCCAAAAAATTTGAAATTCAAATAACACATTGGCTTTAGGAATGTGCATGCATTCCTAAAGTACACACTCATTCTTAAACTGTGTGTGCATTATTAGGAACTGAAACATGTGTGCATTCAAGTTGAAACAAAGTAATTCCCTCTCTCTCTCTCTCTCTTCCC
>SNQJ01S0011299.1:19866-55588 GCA_010110895.2 Picea sitchensis | reverse complement strand
CTCTCTCATTAACCCCCCTCTCCACCTCACTCTCTCTTTCAATCCTTCCCAACCTATATCCATATTTCACACTCTCACTCTCCCTCTCTCTCCCCCTCTCTCACTCTATGTAACACACCCAACCTCCAATTGAGAAACATTATGTGTACAAAAAACATTAACTCATAATATTTTTTGCTTATTAATTTCTTGTAGATTACCAGCTACAAATCACACACATTTTAACCATTTGACTGATACTAGAGCTCTAAATTCATCTAACAACATGTATTAAAAAATGAATGTAACTGTTCAACCAAACAACAAACACACAACATCCATATGAACCATTTACACAATGGAATATCATAATAAAACAACAGAGAACTTATTTGTCAATAGATAACCAACTGGATGCATACGAAGTATGAACCTCCCTATTGGGTTCCTTTTTCCACTTGGGTGAGAAAAAAGAGGTCCATTAACTACCTTGTTGGACGAGAAAGACAACTCGGAAATGATTAGTAGATTAGTGAATCAACAAGATAGTAAAGAATAAATCAAATAACCAAGAAATGAAAACAACTAAGCACATGTAAATTTTAAAATATGCATGAAATTTAAACAAGAGATAACTACCCAAATGGCAAGTGATCTTTGAATTGAGTACACCAAAGGAGAAAAGTGGGACTATGGATCCCCTATTCCTACTTGGGAGGGATCTTGAGTCCCCCAAAAATAGAGCTTGACTCTCCTATGTAACAATGGTGAAGAACTTCTTGGTCAAGTTTTTCAAGAGGTGAGAAGCTTACCAAATGCTATGATTTCTCAAATATCTCTCAAGAGAATAAATGGATTCTCTAAGAGAAAATGGGCAATATAACAATACAATGAATTCCTTTATTTTTAACATACAATGGCCATGTATTTTTAGAACCATAGAAAGATATTTCATAATGTGTTCCAAGTGTGAATGGGAGGCCTTTAGAGGTACATCCCATCCTTTCAGTCATCCCAAGACGAAATTTTGGGTCAATCTTGGGGTATTGTCCTGATTCACTTCACCTAAAAGTGGTTGAGGCCCAACCAAATCCATAAATTTGTTGTTTTTGCGTCCGTTTGGGTTGAATCAGCGACAATCACATGGACCATGCAAAGTGCACGTTTGGTGCTTTTCTTATCCGCGTGGATGTGCATGCACTGACTTTAGTGGAAATGTGTGGAAATTCATGGCTCTTTTTATATAATTTTTTCATATTGATGAAGTAGGTACTGTAAATGTTAGAAGTATGTTGTGCTTGTGTTGATATTTTCTTCGATCATTGTCTACATTTCTTGTGAGCAATTTTCCAGCCATAATAGATGCCCCATGATGTGTGAGGTTAGAACCATACGTATAGCCTAAATACATCATTGTTTTTTTTGTGAATAGGAGATTTGTAGTTGATATCAGAGGAGGAATGTAGGAGTGATCCTTTGGAGGAAAAGGGGATCTTGAGGGGAACCAAGTAGTCTCTGAAAACTGAAATATATATTTGGGTAAAAATGAGGTAGACATGCCCCATGCTCATGTCATGAAACCATAAATGAAATGATGGAAACTGAATATTATTGATGAAGTGGATTTCTCTATATGACACTTATGGTTACTGAACATGCTCTGAATAAAGGTATGAACAACTCAGAGGCATTGATGGCCTAGAAAAATCATAAGTCTTCGGTGATTACTGAAAACTGCAATGGTCGCATAGTAATACCCACGGTAACATGAAACTTTGTTGGGGTCAAATTTCATGGGGTTCAACGACATCAGAGAGCGATGAAGACTCTTTTTGTTTCATCTGAGATTTCTCATTAATAAGGGGATGAGATCCAAGATACTACCACCTTCCTAGAAACTTATGATGACATCAACAAGAAAGGGGCGTGATTGTAAGAAGAAAAGGAATTCTTGGCATAGATTCGATCAAATGACTATCATGGATTGAATGGAGGAGAGGATGGATGTATTGGTGACATGAACGAATTTCAGGATGTATGGGACTTGATAAATTCCCATGGTTGGGGGGAAATGGAATGATGGAAACAATCATAAAACAGGATCCGGTGTCAGTGAGATAACCAGATATTGGGTAAACTATGTTGAATGGGTGATATTACAAAGATATGGATGATATGTAAAAACATGGATATCTTTGAAAAAATGGTGATTAAATGGGAATTCCCCAACCAAGGGTGACATGGGTTGTTTTGTTCCAAGGAAAAATACGTTATCAATTGCAACAGAAAAAAATCTATTAAATCTACTCTACTTGTTAGAATTTGAAATGCGCTTTATACAATTACCAAATGAATAAAAAATAATTGGATTGAAAGTACATGTACAAAAACAGGTTCCCTAGTGAAGTATGGCATGGCCTCGTAGGGTACAAGTAGGGGAATGTAATTGATGAAGGGTGGGGGTCCCATGGGTGGGTTTTTGTACCAGGTAGATGAATGGAGGATGAAATTGAAAATAGTCAATTGATGGTAGATTATATGGAGGGTTAATGATAATGCGGAAGTGCATTTGATGTAGCCAACTAAACAAGAGGTGGGAGTCCATAATGGGGTAGTTTATCAAGCAGATGAGAAAGAAGTATGAGGTTCTCGCTCTGGGTTGTAGTTCTACCAGGACTCCCGAACCTAATGGGTAAAACAACATGAGTGTCAATATGCCAAGGGGTAAATATATGTGGTACAAATCATGGAGGTGAGAATGCTACCGATTGACAGTACCTGAATACAATGGAGGTAATGGTATCATAGATCCATGTGTGGGGATCCTAAGGGTAAATTTCAAGCAGTATGATTGGGATATGCATATTTTTGCAAAGGGATTAAGAACATGCTAGTTGTGAACATATACTTGAAGGGGATGAAATATGGCCATGATTGGATGGGTGGGAGACTATTGTATCAAGTACCTACACACACAAACATCAACTACCCGACGTGAAATGTATCTGAAATTTAAAAAATATATGACATGAATTTGATAAAAATAATAATGAGTGTGTGTTCCTGTGTCTGGGGTTGGGCGAGGGCCTCCTGAGACTTTATGGTAAAGTGAAAAATGGGTGATACCAACATGTAGGGGACAATGTTTGGATTGTTGTGCCGTGAACGGTGTGACATGTGGATCTCCTGAGCTCTAGAATGAATGATTGGAATTTGAGGGAAGGGGCGCATATACGGGCAGGGGGGCCAAAATTCCACCTCATTTTTACTTTCACGAGTCAAGGTTGGATGATTTGTTTTTTATCGTTTGTGATAATTCTGCGATCGTGGGGAGACCGATTGGACTTGCGAGAGAGCCTGGTGAGTGCCCACAACCACCTACATGATTTAGCTATATTTTTTTATGGGATGGGGGGCATACAACTATGTTTTTGTTGGATTAGGGGAGTATGCATGGGTAAAGTATGGTTTCTCATGTATTGGTGCACAGGAAAAATGATCAAATTCATGCACAATATGCGCGATTGTGGTGGTTTTTTTTTGTGTGGTTGTCGATGTGACAACCACGCAGACTGTGCACATATATATAGACAACAGTCGTGCAGGATGTGCATGACTGTGTGGGATGAATCCGCATGGGATGTGCATGGTTGTTTATAAAAAAAAAATCTGGGATGTGAGCGTTTGTTTGGAAAATAGTTGTGCGGTATGTGCACAACGATTTTAAAAGAATCTGCGTAGAATCTGCGTGACTATTTGGAAAACAACCGCATGGGATGTGCATAGATATTTAAAAAACATTCACGTGGGATGTGTGTGGTTGTTTGGAAAATAGTCACGCGGGATGTGCATGGTTGTATGTGATACAACCATGGTGATGCACGTGCATGTCTGTGAAACAAGTGCACAACATTGGAAATTTTATTTTAGTGTTATTTTTATGGATTTGGTGATGTGATTAGGTGAACTAACTCAATGTTTGGAATGGGTGCAGGTTTGTGACAACATTATGTCGATTAGATGGAGGGAGAGAGACTGGGAGTCTCTTTAGAGGGAGGTTGTGTGAGATGCCCAGATTCGGTGAAGATTGACCTAGGGAGGGCTATTGAGGTTCTTCATTTTCTCTCTCATACGATCGTAGGTTGCACTCCTACAATTTATTATTAGATCGTGGAGGCCTCGACGCCAGTTTTTGAAGTGAAAGGTATCGATCTCCGCTTGATAGTAGATATAGATCTATATTTCATCCCAAGGATTCCTTTCCGGGGGGTGGAGTTGGAGGCTATGTCACGAATTCTACCAGGGGAGATGGTGTCGACCATGGAAACACAACATTATTCTCATGAGGGGTCTCTGACCGAGGGGGAATTAGTATAGGGACCATTGACTCTCTGAAGACCCAGGTGTTTTGTTCTTTGGTTGTGAGGATTTTTAGGTCATTGGGGACCCATAATATTTCTGAGGTGCACCTCTCTATAGTGGGGAGGGCGATGGATGAACATATATATGCATGGGCACGGGTAATGCATTATTTTATGGTGATCCATATAGATATATGTGTTGGGGATATGTCATGGGAATTTGTGTTTGGGTGTGTACTATGTGCTTTATTCCCAGAGAGGTTGTTATTTTTGCACCCTAGGGTGATATTGGACCCTCCTTCTCCACGTGATCCTTGTTTGCAAAAATGGGGCCAAATATTGGCATGACATGGGGGAGGATGGGAGGGTCACTATTTTACTGAGGTTTTTGATGGGGTATGGAGGTAGATCCAACAAATTATTTTAGAGTTCCCTTATTTGGGGATGGACTTCTGACACCATTGTATGTTTGATTTTATTTATATCATGATTCATTATGCGAGTAGACCAATGATCCTGTTAATATGGTTTTGTAGATGTCATGCCTAACGGAAGAGAGGGAAACTTCTCTCACACAAGGATTGAGGAGGAGTTGGAGGTGGAGGGCAGGGCAAGGAGACGTCGCAGGTATGATGACCCTGGGGTGGTTCCCTCGCATGCGCCGACCATAGACGAGGTGTTTGGATTAGTGTGAAAGATGGATGAGTTATGGAAGCATTTGGAGATGATGCTATAAGGAATACTTGAGGATCAATGGCCTCACATTTGGGACGAGTAGATATTGGAGCAGTGTATCGGGGGGAGGTAGGGGTGGCGGTCTGTGGTGCAGTGTGCAATGGTTGCATGTATCGTAGTGACAAGAAATATTCCCCAAGGGGTAGTACCCCTAGGTGGGGAGGTGCCCCCTGTTGGGGGTGACCCACCGTTTGACTCACTAGCAAGTGATTTCCCAGAGCTAGAGGCACCCTAGGTGTTTGTACCATAAGGGTGTTTTCCTTAATTTTTGTATTTTATGATATGTAGGAGTTGAGGCTCCATGTTTGTATATGTTGATATAGTTGTGACATTTGAGCCCATCGGTGTGGCTAGGAATTATGTATTTTTTGATGAAACATTTATGACACCATGTTTATATATATAGTGTTTGTACCATAAGGGTGTTTTTCTTAATTTTTGTATTTTATGATATGTAGGAGTTGAGGCTCCATGTTTGTATATGTTGATATAGTTGTGACATTTGAGCCCATCGGTGTGGCTAGGAATTATGTATTTTTTTATGAAACATTTATGACACCATGTTTATATATATATATATATATGGATATATATTTTGATGATGATGTTTCAATTTTTTTGGAGTATGTGTGATTTTTATGATTTTGTTAACTTATTCTGATGTGAGATTAATCAATGTGAAATTGATTGCATGTGTATTCTTATGCGTTAAATTCCAGTTAAGTATTTGATTTTTCATGGTATATGTGACTTGGTTTAGGCTTCTAGGAATGTGTGAATGTAATGGATTCAAAATTTTGAGTGACAAGTTTAACTTGCAAGTATTTGCGATATAGGCATGGATCATAGATGTGATACACATTATTCAACTACATGAAAATGAGTTGGGAATCTATAAGGACTCCCAAGTGGCGAATATGACGGTGACTAGCTTCTTTGAGCAGGCCAATGACGACAACATACTAAGCTTGGTTATTGGTGGTGGGACTGAGGCATATACTGTTGGAGTGAAGTAGTACATGTTTTGGGGTGTAAAGGGTCCAAGCTGCCAAAGAAAGATTCTAAGTCCAGTGATTGGCACCATCAACATACCTGATGTAGTAAGCAGATGAATGATTCATATGTAAAAATAAGGACAAAGGACTAGACCTATGTCGCAGAAGGGTTTTTGTAAAAAGGAATAAAAACACTAAGATAATACAAGAAGAGCCTAAGGTATGGTGACTATGCTTAAGGTTAGAATTTATTCAAGTATAACTCGTTGACAGGGTCTTTGAGGGTGGCTCCTTCAGGGAAAGAAAATATGTAAGCTTCCTTAGTGAGACAAAGGAAAATGATAAAGGGTCCTCACCAAAGGGAGTCAAATTTCCCATGGCCTAAAGTGTCATGGGTGATGTCATAGGATAGCACTAAATCACCTTCTTTGAAAAATTGAAGGTTCACATGGTGGTCAAAGACTACTTTAGATCGTTTCTTGTCTGCTTCATTGTTTTGTATGGAAGAGCAACGATCTTCGTCTATGGACTCCATCTTAAGTAATTGTTTCTCCATGGGGGTTGTCTCTGGTAGGAGCTCAATTGTTGTGCGCATTGTGGGGATTTCATATTCAATGTGAAGGATGTATTCTACGTCATGAACTAAATGGAAGGGGGTGAATCCAGTGGCATTGTTTACGATTGTGTGATATGCCTAGAGTGTTGAAAAAAACATGTGATTCCAATTAGTTTTGTGCTTATTGACAGTGCGTTAGAGCATGGTTTTCGATACTTCATTGACCGCTTCAACCTACCCTTTTTATTGAGGGTAGCATGGTGAAGTGAACTCATGACTAAATCTGAGTTTGGTGGATAAATCAATGAATACTTCATTTCCAAAATGTTTACCATGGTCAAAAACTAGCTAGAGGAAAAAATCCAAAGAGGGTAACGACATGGTTGAAAAAGAAGTGAGCAGTTGTATCTGATGTATTATTGAATGTGGGCATGGATTCTACCAATTTTGTGAAGTAGTCGACTGTGACTACGATATACTTGTGCCCATTGTTTGATGGCAAGTTGCAAGTCATTAAATCCATGCCCCACTTACAAAAGGGGTATGCATAATGACTGGATGGAGAGGGGCAGGTGGCGCTCGGGCTTTGTGTACGTATAACTAAAAATTTTCATAGCACTTAACAACATGAATGCAGTCAGAAAATAAGGTGGGTGAAAAGTAACCTGCCTGAACCACTTTTTTTGTTGTGGACATTCTGGAGAGGTGACCTCCAAATGCACCACTGTGGCGGTCATTTAGGACTTTTTATGCCTCATCAATAGTGAGGCAAAAGTGAATAATAGTGTCTTCTCCCCTACAATGGAGGACATATCCTATGAGGAGGTAGAGAGAGCCTTGGTGATGGATGCGACAACGATAGTCTCAAGAGAGATGAGGGTCAAATTTTGCATATGAAGATAAATAATAATTTCACCATACCATGGGTCGTCGAATGAAATTAAGAATAAATTTTCATCCAGGAAGTTCTCATTGACAAGTGCTAGTGGGGAAAATCCCCCTATTACTATACTGGGTTGAGGTACAGGCAAAGCACTGATTTCCCTTAAAATATAGTTATATTCCTAAGTTACCCCAAAAACTATCTAAACTAAAAGACAAAAGCGAAGAAGGAATATTAGTAGGTGTATCTTTGGTCCTAATGTTCGATGTAGACTTCCTTCATCTTTGTAGCTTCCTAGGTTGCGGGTCTCCTCCCAAATTTGACCTGCAAGAATACTTAGACAAACAATGCTACAAATATACAATCTCTACTTGTTACTTTCAATATTCAGATATAAGCATAGATGAATTAATCAATAAAGATATAAAGATGAAATATATTGGGACAGGAAAAAACTCTTTTATTCAAAATAAATATTAGAAATATTACAATCTTTTTATCAGAAAACGCTTCGTGAACCAGGTCTGGGCTACTCTTATTTTTGCTCCAAGGGCATCATTCCCATGTTGCCTCTCAAAACCAACTGATCTCTTGGGAAAAGGGAAACGGTTGTATAGGGAGAAAGGGATAGAGGGGGAATGTCGAGGCCAAATCTCAGAAAGGGATTCAAAATTTTGTAATATTCTAGATATAAAATAGTATTCAGAACAAAAATAATTAGCTAGAAATGGAAGATAAACAACAATATAACCAGAACAACACCACAATAATACCAAAATAATACCAGAATAACACCAGAAAGAGCACTTTGATTACTAAGAGCAATGTTCACTTGCCTCTTCAAGGGGGAAACCTCTAGCAAAGAAAATCTCTATTACAATAATATCCAAGACAAAACTTCTCATACCCTTGACTCCTATTTATACTAAGTATGTCTATCAAAAGAAAAATCTAGAGGAAGATCCTTCTAGAAGCAGAAGCTTCTATTAGGTCTTCTTACAATTGACTTATTATTCCTTATTGCTAGGCCTTATTAATATTGACCTTTATTACATGGAAATATATTATTCTACCTATGTGAGGGGTTAGGTCCATAACTTGTCCTCCCCCTTAAAAACAACCTTGTCCTCAAGGCTTGAGATGAATTTTTTTTTGTAGAATGGTAGTTGGTTCCCATGTGGCATCTGTTGGAGTTGTATCTTTCCACTGGAATAACACTTCCTTGATGGTTCACTGACGTAGATGACACTCACGCTGGTCCAAAACTACTTGTGGTTGTAGCCAAATGGAGCCTTCTTTGTCCAAATCGGGAAGGTTGGTTTGAGTTTGTCACTTAGTTCCAACCACCTTCTTTAAGTAGGAAACATGAAAAACATGATGGAGCTTAGAATTACTAGGAAAAGATAATTGATAGGCCACATGTCCCACATGCTTGAGAACGATATAAGGACCATAAATTTGGGCACTAGTTTCTGACAATGGTCAACCTTGAGGGAATTTTTCTTGTAAGGTTGCAGTCGAAGAAACACTTGATCTCCTTTTGCAAATTGATATTCAGAGCGAGCTTTTTCTACTTGTTTCTTCATGCAATTTTGGGCCGTGACCAAATTCTCTTTGAGGGTACAGAGAATAGACTCTCGAACTGTAAGCGTTTGGTCAACCGCCTGGACCTTTGAGACACCTGGCAAGTATGAAAGAACTAAAGGTGGATTTTTTCCATATACCATTTCAAAAGGAGTCATGTGGGTAGTTGTATGGTAAGAAGTGTTGTACCACCATTCAGCTAGTGGTAACCATTGAGCCCATTGATTTTTCCTTTCTGGTGCAAAACACCTCAAATATGTTTCCAAACACTTGTTGACAACTTTAGTTTGACCATCAGTCTGGGGATGATAAGTTGTGCTGAGATGAAATTGGGTGCCTTGTAGCTTGAACAGTTCTTGCCAAAAATTGCCCGTGAAAGTTGTATCGTGATCAGAAACAATAGAATGAGGCATGCCATGAAGCTTGAAGACATGATCCATGAAAATTTGAGCCACAATGGAGGCTATAAATGGGTGTTGGAGAGCATAGAAATGAGCATACTTGGAAATACCATCAACTACCACCATGATGACTTATTTATTTCCCAATTTAGGTAATCCTACAATAAAATCCATAGAGATATCCCGCCAAATAGCAGGTGGAATCGGAAGCAATTGTAGTGTGCCAGGAGATTTGACTGTTTCTCCCTTGTTTCATTGACAAACATCACATCCAGCCACAAAATTTTGAACTACCTGTTTCATACCATCCCAGAAAAAAATAACACTTGACCCGGTCACAGGTTTTGGTAAACCCAGAGTGCCCACCGGTGGGTGTAGCATGAATCTCATAAAGTACCATGGATTTAATTTTTGACTGTTTACTTAAATAAAAATGACCTTTGTATCAAAGCTCATCATTGAGCCAAGAGTACCCTGGGGAGACTAGAGAATAGGCCTGCAATTGTTGTATCAGATGCGAACTTTTGGGATCGTGTAGCCATTCCTGGTGAACAACTTGAAGCCAATCTGATACAATGAAGGAGAGAGAAAAAAGGGACCCTTCATCTTCATATTTTCTAGAAAGTGCATCAACAACCACATTGCCTTTTCCTTTCTTGTAAATGATCTCATAATCATATCCAAAGCGATTAGTCACCCATTTTTGTTGCTCTGGGGAGGAAATTCATTGTTCCATAAAATACTTGAGGCTTTGATGATCTGTCTTAATTTGGAATCATTTTCCCAATAGATAAGGGCGCCAAAGATCCACTGCATGCAAAATAGCCAACATTTCCTTTTCATATATTGATTTTCCCAAATGTCGCTCTGATAGTTGTTTGTTGGTAAAGGCCAAAGGTTGACCCTCTTTCATAAGAACTATGCCAATTCTTTTCCCGGAAGAATCACATTCTAGGACAAAGGTATTTTTGAAATCGAGAAGGGCCAGGACTGGAGTGGTGCACATGGCCATCTTCAAGGTTTGAAAATCCTGAGCAGCTGTTGGAGTCCAAGTGAAAGAATTGTTTTTAAGGAGAGCAGTGAGCGGTGTCTTAATATTTCCATAATTCTTAACAAACTTGAAATAATAAACTATTAAACCCAGAAATCCACGCAATCATTTGAGAGTCTTTGGGTGAGGCTAATCTTGCATAGCTTCAATATTTTTAGGATCCACCCTGACATTGGCCTTGCCAACAAGATGACCCAAGTACTCGACTTATGAGGTGCTAAAAGAACATTTAGATTGTTTGAGGAAAAGTTGGTGCTGAGAGATTAAATGGAGAACTCTATCCACATGAGCAAGATGGGTTTTCTAGGTTTTACTATAGATGAGGATATCATCAAATAAAACTAAGAAAAAATGATGAAGAAAAGGACAGAAGACATGATTCATGAGGATTTGGAAAGTGGAGGGAGCATTACACAATCCAAAGGGCATGACCAAAAACTCATATTAGCCCTCATGAGTTCTAAATGCAGTCTTAGGAATGTATGCCTTGTTCATTCGGATCTGGTGGTAGCCAGAACAAAGATCAAGTTTAGTAAAGAATTGGGCGCCACTCAATTCATCCAAGAGGTCATCAATGACAGAAATGGGAAATTTTTCTTTAATGGTGAGTTTGTTGAGGGCGTGTAAGTCAAGACACATGCTCCAAGAACATTCTTTCTTAAGGACCATGGCCATAGGAGAAGAGTAGGGGCTCGTACTAGGGTGGATAACACCTGCGTTAGGAAATTCTTGAACAATTTTCTCAATTTCATTTTTTTGGGTAAAGGGATAACGATAGGGATGGATATTGGGAGGAAGGCTTCCTGGTACAAGGAGAATGGAATGATCATGAAGACCACTAGAAGGAGGGAGTCCTTGGGGAGTAAAAAAACCACTTGATTTTTAGAGAGGATGGATTGGAGGTCCTGTGGCATAGAGGATGTCTCAGTGGCTTGTATGGTATGGAGTTGGGAAATAATGCCAGAATGACCTTTTTTGAGCATATTTTCCATGCGATAGGAACTGATGATCTCCGGGGAACCGATGGTGATGCCTTGGAACTTATATTGTTGGCCCTCATGGTCGAATTGCATGGTTAATTCCTTAAAATCCATGAGAATGGGACCCAAAGTCCTTAGCCATTATGCACCCAACACAATGTCACAATCTCCCATGTTGATAGAAAACATGTGTGATTTCATGTGGTACTCACCAATTTGGAGATGCACATTTTCACAACACCCTCCACATTTCATGGACTCGCCATTGACAATCATGATTTGAAAATTATTGATGACACAAATATAGCAATTAGTTTCTTGGGAAATGAAACGACAAATAAAATTATGGGTGCTTCCACTATCAACAAGAATGATGACCTTCCTATGTTTAATGTAACCAATTAGATTGAGGGTTTGGGGAGCAGAGAAGCTAGTGAGAGAATTTAGGGAAATGACCAGTTCTACTTCGGGAGGGTCTAAGGGAGTGGTCGTGTCAGTGGGTTCAGGTGACATAGAAACAAGGGGATCCTCAACATCGTCTTCTGAAACATCCTCTGAGATGGCCATAAAAATATTGTGTTCCTTACACTTATGCCCAAGAAAATATTTTTCATCATAATTATAACAAAGGCCTTTGAGTTGGCGTTTAGCCATTTCAGCCCTGGTCAATTTTTGGATATTTAGTGGAGTAGAAGGAGGAGTGGGAGTGACTGGTTTAGTGCGAGGAATGAAGGATTGTTTTTCATTTTGAGAAGAGACAACATTTTGTGCTTCCTTATCTATTTTAGTAGTGTCCACCCAACTCTGAGGCCGAGCCATGAGGACATGGGCATGAATCTCATCCTTGAGGCCACTGATAAAAAATCCTCGGAAAAAATCATCAGGTATGCCCTCTGTATGAAAATCCAATTGCTCAAAAGAGGTTGTAAAGTCTTCCACTATGCCATATTCTTTCAACTTTATAAAACAGACTAAATGTTTTGTTTCAATTTTAAAGCATTCATAAATATCTTCCACAAAGTGTGTCCAAGCGACATACCCTTGGCGAGAATTTTTTCTCCATTTCCACCATTTCCACCATTCATGATATAGATGGAGAACACCATAACAGAGTTTGGCCAACTCATATGTAATTCCATACAAAGAAAAATAATCTTCCATTTAAGTTACCCAGCCAGTGGGATCTGAGCCATCAAAATTGGTCACATCCACACGCGAAAGGCGTAGGTCACGCTGAAAGTGATGGGGATGAAAATTTTGGGAATGAGAGGAAGTTTCACCTTCGGTTTGAAAATGTGGGTCAGATGAGGGAATATATGTAGGGATATACATCTTGGCATAGATCATCATAGTGAAGGATTCAAGCTAGGTAGAAATGTATTTTCTGAGGTCTTTTTCGAGGTCCTCTATTTTGGCGTTGATGGAGGAATGCATGTTTTTATTGATGGTGGAAATATTATCACTGAGTTGTCTCACTTCTTGTCGAGTTTATGTGAAATTAGAGTGCAAGTTATTGAATCGATCTTCCAATTCTTGGCTATGGGTGTGGGCCATGATGAAGAGGGAACACGAAAAGGGGTGGGTGGGGCCACACAGAAAATGGGTTATGGGTGAAGTGTATCACAACGATCAGGGCGATGAGTTGAATCCAATGGGGTAAAGCCCAAATAAGGGTGCTGGAAGGGGTTCGGGTCCATGAGAAAAAAAAATTGTTGAAAAATGATGAAATTCCCAAATGCTTAACATGAAGAAATGTGTAGTAATTTCACAACCCGAATGTAGGAGACACAGTTGCACGGAAATATATCTTGTCTGTTTTGTTTTTGTTTCCATCCCAATGGTTAGGGTATTCAAGGGTTCTACAGACAAGGGGTTTCCATGTGATATAGCTAATCCAGATGGATCTCGGTGGCCATCCACCTTTTCCACTGAATCACCATTTTGAGCCTCTGAGTTTGATAAACCATGACATTCACCCTTTTGATGGGGAATAGAATGTAATATCATCTTCATTTGTTAATTACAGACATTATGTAATGGTTTTATGTACATGCCTACAACATAGAGTTAATGCATCAAATCCCATTAGAACTCCACAGTTAAGCACGCTCGGTCTAGAGTAGTACTGGGATGGGTGATCGCTCGAGAAGTACTAGTATTTTACATGCCTATGACATTTTATAAACTTAGTCCAATTTATCCCACATGCATCATGGGAATTGTTCTCCTCTCACTCTCTCCTATATAATTGAGGTGAAGGAGGCCCTTTAAGCAGGCAATGGAGTGTGATGTAAAGCTTCTTGTGAAGGAAGTGTAGCCAACATCTCTTTCTTTTCAGAGATAAGCTACCCCATTTTTCCAGTTTGTGTTCTACGGTGTTTTTCTATCTTATTCAGCAATAGAAGTTGGGTTTCACTATATTTTTGTGCTCTCTTCTATATTTTTGTGTATTTCATTGTTATATCTTGGTTATATTTCTGTCTTCATGTCATTCTCAAAATAATCCAGATCAGTGGTATCAGAGCAGTCTGCTCTTTGTCATTTCTTAGAGCAGGTCCCCAATGAGGTCAGGGTATAGAGATTTGGGTCTCGAGCTAGTTTTGCTTGAGGAAAACCACTCTTGCTATCCCAAGAGACCTCTAATGGCGGAAGAAAAGAGAGATGACAGAGTAGGAGATCCTTTCAAGAAGTTGCTCGAGGAAGCCCTTGTGCGACAAAGGAACGAGATGATGGAAAACTTCGCTTAGATCCTTCAAAGACTACCGATGGTGGCAACCAAGGCATCTTCAACAAGCAACCATTTTTCAAGTGTGACACCCTTCAAGGTACAAGTCAATTTTGATATCCCCTTATTTGAAGGCCAGATAGATGCAGATGCTCTAGAAAAATGGTTGAATCTTCTAGAAGGTTATTACTCTATCCAAAAAAATTCCGACAATGAAAAGATCACCTTCGCACTCCTTAAATCCCTTCCCCATGTTAGAGCTTCATGGGAAGGTTACTGGGAGAGGTACATTGTGGATGAATCTACACTTTTTGGGAGAGAACCCACTTGGGAAGCCTTTGTATATGCCCTGAAGGAGGAGTTCTACCCTGTCGGAAACTATGATGACCAATACATGAGATGGACAACTCTAAGTCAGAAAAGATCCCAGACGGTGCTAGAGTACACCAACATCTTTCATACCTTGCGGTCAAAGCTGGGTATCAAAGACTCCGAGTGACACTTGGTTTTGAAGTACCTCAGTGGTCTACATAGGTACATCCAAATAGAGATGGATTTCTTGGACATCTCTTCACTGGGAGTTGCTTATCGATATGCAGTCAAAATTGAGAAAAAATTCAACCAGCAGAGTAAGTGGGAGAAGCATGGACAAAGCAAGGAAGGCAAACCTCAAGAGAGCCAATCCTAGACGCAAGTAAAGAAGGGTAACGGGAAGTCTAAGAAAGACACCAGAAAGTGGTGTGAGTTTCACAACAACACTTAGCACAACACTGATGAATGTCGCTCAATACAGTCATTGGTGGCCAAGCTCAAAGACAAGGAGTCAAACCTCGACTTGGACCCTAATTCAGAAAATAATAAAAGGAGACAGATCAGTGATGCAGAACCCACTGCTACTATCGCAACTACAACAATCCAACCAGAAGAGGATCCTCAGGAGGGGGAGCGACTCTTCCATTCACAGATGTGGGTGAAGGGGACCCCACTGCATTTTATTGTTGATAGCAGAAGCCAAAAGAACATCATCTTAGCATAGGCTGTCAAGCAGTTGGATTTGCCAACAACACCACACCCACGACCATACAACATTGGGTGGCTTCTCCAGGGTCAATATCTTTGTGTCAGCCAATAGGGTCAATTGTCATACGACATCCAACCCTTCAAGGATGAGGTATTATGTGATGTTGCCCCACTGGATGTATGTGATGTTCTCTTGGGCTAGCCATATATGTGGAAGCACCATGCTATCTATGAGTCTCAACCCCATAGTGTCACTATTACTATGGGGGGTCATCTCTACAGGATACCAGAGGTGGTTTCGACTAATGTCCCACCTAAACAGTGCCGCAAGGTAGTATCTCATACTACAAAATTTAGCTTCTTCACAATCTGTTCAAAAGGTGAACAAAAGGATACTGCAACCACTACATCCTTGGACCAAGCACCTTCTATCCAACAAAAGAAGGTCAACAAGATTGTAGAAAAGCGCAAAGATTCCTTATACACACAGAAATATCTTGTAGCCAGACTGGTTAAAAAGGTCCAACCCTTCCAGCCACAGATTCGTGACAACCTTCAAAAAGCTAAGAGGCACAACTTCCCCAACAAGAAAAGCAACTCATCAAGATGAAGATTCAACAAATGTTTTTCCCTCTCCCCCAGACACTCAACGCAATGGAGACCATTGCTTCCTAGGAGGGGAGGAATGATCCAGATGGATCTCAGTGGCCATCCACCTTTTCCACTGAATCACCATTTTGAGCCTCTAGTTTTGATAAACCATGACATTCACCCTTTTGATGGGGAATGGAATGTAATGTCGTCTTCATTTGTTAATTACAGACATTATGTAATGGTTTTATGTACATGCCTACAACATAGAGTTAATGCATCAGATCCCATTAGAACTCCACAGTTAAGCACACTCAGTCTAGAGTAGTACTGGGATGGGTGACCGCTCAGGAAGTACTAGTATTTTACATGCCTATGACATTTTATAAACTTAGTCCAATTTATCCCACATGCATCATGGGAATTGTTCTCCTCTCACTCTCTCCTATATAATTGAGGTGAAGGAGGCCCTTTAAGCAGGCAATGGAGTGTGATGTAAAGCTTCTTGTGAAGGAAGCATAGTCAACATCTCTTTCTTTTCAGAGATAAGCTACCCCATTTTTCCAGTTTGTGTTCTACGGTGTTTTTATATCTTATTCAGCAATAGAAGTTGGGTTTCATTGTATTTTTGTGCTCTCTTCTATATTTTTGTGTATTTCATTGTTATATCTTGGTTATATTTCTGTCTTCACGTCGTTCTCAAAATAATCCGGATCAATAGCTCTCTGATATATGTGCAGGGTCCAACAGTAGTACTCGACCCAATATCTCAAGGCACCAACTAAGGAGGCTATACTGTGCCCTTAGCTGTACTACCCGAATACCTAGGTACTAGAGAGTATCTTCCCGAGTGTTTTTCTTGGTGGCACTATAGTAGTTAGGAGGCTGATCGGTTTATCTATGGAGGGCTTCAAGAGATCTAGGTCAATCTGTATACAGGTGTTGTCTAATGCACTACCACTCGAAGGGGTACCAATAGTGGTTACAAGGGTGCCCAACAAATGTGCGCTTAAGTACCACTTGTATTTGTTGCATGTGTGAATCCCCGACCGCGGGTTTATGCACGTAATGATAAATATTTGTATCTTAAATATGTTGGAATACGTTTCTACCCTGGAAAAAAATTCAACCCACAATTTTTAGTCGAGGAAGATGCTCGGATACCACTTGTAATATTCCAGATACAAAATAGTATGCAGAACAGAAATAATTAGCTAGAAATGGAAGACAAACAATGATATAACCAGAACAACACCACAATAATAAAAAAATAATACCAGAATAACACCAGAAAGAGCACTTTGATTACTGAGAGCAATGTTCACTTGCCTCTACAAAGGGGAAACCTCCAACAGAGCAGATCTCTAATACAATAATATCCAAGACAAAACTTCTCATACCCTCGACTCCTATCTATACTAAATATGTCTATAAAAAGAACAATATAGAGGAAGATCCTTGTAGAAGCGGAAGCTTCTATTAGGTCTTCTTACAATTGACTTATTCTTCCTTATTGCTAGGCCTTATTAATATTGACCTTTATTACATGGAAATATATTATTCTACCTATGTGAGGGGTTAGGTCCCTAACAATCTTGGGCTAGAAGGGGAAGGAATTTTGGAAAAGTTTCTTTCTTCTCATGCTTGATGTTGAAATGAGACCCCAATACCTCCTTTTATATGAAAAAAATATGGTTATCTGGTTTGGGGATGGGCTACAATGGGTAAAATGGTTGGGAAACCCTTGATAGCCCATTAAATCTACCGAATTCCTTGCAATTATATATTTTTTGAAACTTTTGGAGGAAAATGCGGGTTGTCTAGCATGCAGCTCACGTATGTACGTGGGTTGTCTAGTATGCAACTAGCATGTGTACGTGGGAAGTAGTTCATCAAGGCACATACATGTTCAAAAAAATGGTTTTTTAAGAAGGATCCTCAGCACTAATTTGGAAAATTGTGTAAGTGAAAAGGACAATACCATGTATGCATAGGTAGGGCATTTTTTGACTATAGAAAATGGCCCCTAATGTGTGAGGTCAGAAGAGCAATTGATGGTAGAAATAAATTACAATATATTTACTAATGGGAAGGCATGGAGTTGAGTGAGCTCGGGACCAGAGTTCGGGAGTGCACCATCTACAAAATAATAATAATCTCTCTGAGGTGGGCATACCCATGCTCAGAATGAACTAATCATGGTTGCCAATCAAGTACACTACAGATCCATATCATATAAATGTCTATATAAATTGTAGTCGCGAACAATACACAACGGATCTACATCTCAAAATAATTTGATGATATTTAAGTACAATATAATATGCATTTTCAAGAAGCATTAACGCATGTGGCTGGAGATGAGGACTTCATAGCTATAGAAACAACTTCAATATCTTCAGCAGCTCAGGTAGGAGTACAATAGAAGTGTAATACTCACTACTCTAAGGTCTTCGACACGCCATCGATAAAAGAGTGGAGGATCTCGATCATCAGGCATAGAACTTCAATTATTTTGAATCTGAACTTGACTAGACTCTTAGGATGGAAAACTCATGAAATTCAAGGGACAGACTGCAGAATGGCCGACTCAGGTTGGATAAAAATTTCCTTGGACAAAAGCACGAAAAATGATGAGACTCAGGCAATATAATATTGGCATTAGTCTATGATACGGGAGGCACCACAAACTCTCCATATGTTTGGAAGAGTAACCAAACAGAGGAGGATATAGCTCTATGTAGCGAGAACAACTTCCTAAGGTCATACTACATCCCAATGCTTGGTGAACAAACGAAAGGATGTTCTTTGTCCAAGGGAGACTATCTTGATGCCGAATAAAAGAGAAAGTATATCGTGTCCCCTCTTTTTGGGATATTTTGTTTTTTTTCCTTTTTCAAATTTGTAAGGAGTTTTGAAAAAGAATAAAATAATGCTATGTTACAAAGCATGAACGAGTGTCGTGGGAAATAAAACTGGTTCCAAGAGCATGGAACATATTGATGCTCAGATCAAGGAGACATGTGCAGGATAAGTACACTCGGGGAAAATTCTTCAATGGGTCAAGTTGTCAGATCGCAAGGTAAAAGGTGTTGCAAGGCTTGCGTATAAGGAATGCTTTTGAAGGTTCAGTTGAGAGAAACATGGAGCCAGAATTAGGCCAATTACGCAAGGACAAGACATGCGATGTGATGAAGCATGAAACAACAAGACCCTTTCCATGTCAATTTTTACAAGCCCATAGAAGGTAATCTCGGTGGTTTTTTCATGTTTTTAGAGAGTCTAAAAAAACTCTAAAAGAAGACTCCAAGGAGTTCCTTTTTGAAACTAGTCCAGTCAATTCGAAAAAGGGGTTAACCTATACCAAAAGGATGTCTCTTCAAAACCATTTTAACGAGTGTGATTGAGACAATATCACTCAGCGATATTTTCAATTTTAAGGAGTCTAAAAAGACCTAAACTATGGACTCACAACCTTTTTTTGAGTTTAGTCTCCTTAGCCCGAAAAGGTATAAAATATAACTTCGAAGAATTCTCCTAGTGAGACAAGTCTCCCGAGGTGTACCTTTTTCCTGGATTATCTATTGGCCGAAAAAAGGAGTAAACTCATACCAAATAGATGTTCTTTCTTAACCAATTAACGAGTGTGAAAGGAACAAGGTCACTCGACAATATTTTCATATTTAGGGAGTCTAAAAAGAGCTTAACTATGGACTCTGAGGGGGTTCCTTTTTCTTAAGTAATCTCCAAGGCCAAAAAAAGAGATAAACCAAAACCAAGGAGAATGTTCATTTTTTAAAAATTTAGTCCCTCGGGCTCAAAAAAGGGTTAAACTTACACCTGAGAATACTCTCCTAGCAAACCGAATTTCCTAGGGCATACCTTTATTCATAAAATTAGTCATCCAGACCGAAAAAAGGGTAAACTATCATTGGACAGATGTGCCTTCAAATTTGAGTTTGGCAAGTGTGAAGGGAAACAAGATCGCTCAACAATATTTTCATTTTTAGAGAGTCTGAAAAGGGCTTAAAGAAGACTCCAGGGGGGCGTCTTTTCTCAAGTAATCCAGACAGGATCAAAAAGAATAAATAAAGTCTCATTGGATGTTTCTTTCAAAATTTAAGCGAGCTTGAAAGACAACAAACGATGCTCTTCAGGGATTCCTGTAGGTAAAGCCAAGAATGATGACTAGAAAGAAGAATGCGGCTTCAATATGAAATCATGGTGGGACTAACAAAGACTCCCAAGCCTAATAATAAAACTCGTAGCATGGACGCTAAAATGCAGCAAAGGATCTACCTAGGGAATCCATGTAGAGGTAGGCTCTACCACCTAATTAAAACACTTCTAAAGCAGCTGAGAAGGTTTTGTGTCGCACTTTGGTGGGATCGATCCTATGGAAAAGTTGAAAATTCAACAATATGCAGAATGCGGGGAGTGAAAACCTAACCTATATGCAAAAGTTTAAAAAATGGCTTTTGCCATGGGATGATATAGGTGTAACCCATCTCAAGAAAATCACCAAACTAAAAGGACAAGTTCATCAGAACGACCCAAAGATAACTCAAAAGAGAACTCAAGTAATCACGAAGTCAAAACAGAGGGAAAAGGGGACCAAATCAGGGAAAAAAGGGACAAAAAAGTCTATAAATAGAGGTGGACAACTCATTTTTACCATTGCAATTCAGAAAATAACCAAAAAGATTAAAAACCCTCTTCCTCAAAATGTGAATTCAAGGAGCTACGGTGGACGAAAAACCTTCACACTTGGACCAAGTAAGTACAAATAGCCACCAAGTCAAGATAGAGGGAAAAGGAAAACAAATTAGGGAAAAAAGGGACAAAAAAGTCTATAAATAGAGGTGGAAAACTCATTTTTACATTCGTAAAATAACCAAAAAGATAAAAACATAAAAACCTCTTCCTCAAAATGCGAATTCAAGGAGCTACGGTGGACAAAAAACCCTCACACTTGAACCAAGTAAGTACAAATCATCCCATACCTCATTTTAATCCACTTTGTATGTTTAATTTTATGTTTGGGAGGCACCTTCCCTTGTAAAAGGGTTGTGTCTGCATGTACGCAGGTTGTCCACGCTCAATGCATGTATGTACATAGGTAGAGTAATACTCAACCTACATACATACACGACTATCTTAAATGCATTCTGTGTACACCCTCTCTAATTCTAAAAAAGAAACAATCAAAGACTAAAACCTCTCAAAAAAATTGTGTGGCGGGATGTATGTGCACTGGACATAAAGGGAACACGAGGAAATTGATGTTTGGTCGAGGAGGATCCCGACGCCATTGCTATGATAAAACAATGTGGCATGTGGAAATTCTTCCAGTGTCCATTCATGAGGGCACAATTGAGGTTGATCAATGCTTTGGTAGAGTACTGGCACCTTGATGCATAGGCATTTATGCTAAAGGGTCAATCACTAACCCCAACCATAGAGGATATTTACTTCTTGATCGGCCTCTCTAGGAGAGGGGAATCGATCAATCCAAGGACCTTTCCTCCAGGGATGTATAACATTGAGGATTACATCGGGATGTATTGTGAGGATGGTACCAATAAAGTAGGTTCTCAGGTGTTGATTCACAAGATCACCAGCCTCCACTTTCACATTGTACTATTTATGATCGGGCGTATCGCAGGATCCATAGCACTCCATCAGACCTCTTGTGCACAGATGCACTGTATAGTTTAGTGTTTAGAGGATACCATTTTTTATTGGACTACCACCATGCTGACATGCATGAAGAAACAACTCATAGACTATCGTAGGAGGACGAACAAGAACTTTGGGTTAGGCACAGTTTTATGCGCTTTCTTCTTCAAGAGAGTGGCTAGTCTTAGCCTAAGGGAGACAGTACGAGGACATATTGCCCCCTCTCTGGCATTGTGCAAGTGGGAAGTTTTGCTTCCTAGACAGGGTGGAGGAAGAAACCAAGAGGTATTTGACGACAAATTCTTTGACTAGTGGGCCCGTCAGATTCTTGTCATAGAGGACTATCCCTATGCAAGAATTAGTTTCCTAAGAGATCCTGACATGCCCATGCCCCTGGTGAGAAGAGCGGAGATAAGTAACACATTTTTAAAGTTTATTAAATTTTAAATTTTTACATATTATCCTTTTTATGTTAATGTCAGAGTACTAACTTAAATATATGTTATATACATATGTGGGACCAATCTGACCAACAGACTTCATGAAGACCGAGCGTCATCCTCGACTAGAGGTCGGATCAACAAGAGCAAGAGGAACATCATTTGTAAGAGGACCCCCAGTTGGAGAGGTTGAGAGAGTGCTACGAAGATTAGAGAGAAACCTTATGAATATCACTCATGCATTACCCATGGCTAAGATCAATGATCTTCCCCCAGCTATGCAGGCACATGTAGTGGGGGTGCCCAGGACTTGGGTATAGTTATTCCGGTGTCTTGCGAACATCATGGTTCACTACAGCAGGGCCAATAGGCCTAGACCTTAGATAGTATTTGGACCACTTATGTGCCAACGACAATTTGTGTACTATGTATTTGAGGGATTAATACCAACGATGTATAATGGCTATTTTTTAGTCTTTAATGCCCACTTTGTACTCGTGACACTATTTTTGGATATATATACATATATATATATATATATATATATATATATATATACACACACATTTTTTTTTCTGTTGGATGACATTTTTACAAATGTATTTACATGTGTATGTGTGTGTTTTACTTTTACATGTGAGCAACATGCCAATATAATACTTGATTAGATATTGTATTTGTTAGTTGGTTAGATCTCCTGTTAACATGAATATAAGTAATATAATCAAAAGATCATTCTAAGAGACGTACCCTAAGGAATCGTCGTTGAAGAGTGGGATCGTAAATGCAGTAAACCCCATTTAATTGGGATACGACCAATTGAGCATCTAAATAAACCCAAAGGTGAGAAATACCATGTGACAAGGAATCACGTAGAAATTCTATCACTGCGATGTAATCGACAACATTATTGTTTCTTCACCCGCACAAATACATCCAGAAGATAGAACTGGACACGAGGTGTAAAAAACACCCAAGCTACGGAAGCCAGCCTCTAAGTGTGTCAGCAAGTGTCGTTCGCGAACCCAACATAGACTTCAAATTCACTTGACATCTTCCATAGTGAAAAATAAAACATAAATGTCTACACGTCCATAAAACAAAAATACAAAAATAAATAAAAAAACTATACATATATACAAGAAGTCATGCTTAGGTGACTGACCTAAGTGTGATACTTCTTAAGGTAGAGCCCATTTCTAGGATCCACTAAGGTATTACCCTCAAAATCAACCACACAATAAGAACCCTTTTCTAAGACTTCTTTCGCAATGAAAGGTGTGAACCACATGGGTTTGAACTTTCCTGCCCCCAAGGGATATTTTTCTTTGTCATAGACCAGGACAAGATCGCCTTCGGAGAAAATACGAGGGCAGATGGATCGATCATATTGACACTTGAACCATTGTTTATGAGCCTCGTTTTCCAAGGTTGCATATCAACGCTGCTCATCAAGCTTCTTGAGATATAAAAGAAGTTCCTCAAGCGGTGTAGTGTCGGGCAGTAGTTCCACTGCCAACTTCAAAGAAGCGATTTGACACTCAATGGGAAATATTGCCTCCAGCATGTGGATGAGTTGAAAAGGTGAAAAATCGGTAGCAGTATTTATAGAAGTTCGATAATCCCAAAGTGTTGAATATAACATCAAATTCCAATCTGACTTAGCTGAATTAATCGTTCGTTGAAGAATAGTCTTGAGAGACTTATTCACAACTTCTACCTAACCATTCTCTTGTGGGTAATACAGTGACAAATGTTCATGTTTAAACCCAATATTTTATGTTCATTCAGACATCATTTTGTTCTGGAAGTGACTGCCATGGTCAATGGCAATCTCCTTCAGGATACCGAACCTAGACACTATATGATTGAAAATGATCAAAAGGGCAACAGTTTCCCCATCATTGTTAAATGTCAGAATAGATTCGACCCACTTAGTAAAGTAGTCTACTACTACGATGATATAGCAATGCCCCCTGGTATAAGCTGGGTGACATGTAGTGAAATCAATCCCCCACTTGGTGAAGGTTCTGACAACAATAACCAGAAACATAGGAGCAAGGTGCGCCCGCATCTTCCAACAAAATATCTGGAACAGGTGACACTTCTTGACCACCTCAACAAATATTTGATTAATGAGGGCCAAAATTATCTGGAATGAAGAATATTTTGGGTTGTTGTCAACCCAGACAAATGACCGCCACATGCTCCTGTGTGACATTTTTTCAAAACAAGCTCTGCTTCTTTGTGAGTAAGACATCGTCGAATAATGAAATCCCCCCTCGATGATACAAAGTGTCATCGAGGATGAGATAGTTCCACTCTTGGTGTCGTATTCATCAACTCTCATCGTGAGAAGCATAAATGGGGCACTTCAAAGTCTGAATATATACAAGTGTATCTCCATACGAGGGGTCCAAAGATGTGATCAGAAAAATATCTCCGTTAATTGTGACTCTTTGGGATAAATATCACCACTTTCAACCGGAAGTTCTGAGATTAACTTCGCAAAGACCAAGGACTTTTTATATTTTTCCGAAATTAAATCCAAGTCAAACTCCTGCAGGATAACTATCCATCAACTAATTTTTCCTCCGATGACTCATGGTGTTAACACATATTGAAAGGGGTTGAAAACAACAATGACGGTGGTCTTTTGAAGTAATATATAGTGATGGAACCGTTGGAAAACATGAACAACTTCCAATACAAGTTTCTCAATATGCGAATAGTTGAGTTTTGGTCCAACTAGGCCTCGAATAAGATAATAGATAACATTCTCTTCAAGAATGTCATCCTCTTGAACCAAGACCATGTTGATGGTACACTCTATAGTAGCAAAATACAACAATAAATAATTGCCATAATCAGGAGGAATGAGCATAGGGGTAGATGTTAGAGCACATTTCAACGCATCAAAAGAGAGATGAGTTGCTTATCCCAACAAAATGGGACTCCATTTTTAAATATACACATGAACCCTTTTGTAATCTCGACATAATTAGCGATAAAATGCCGAAGAAAAATTGTTTTCCCCTGTAGACTCTGAAGTTGGTAAATTGTGCACGGGGGAGGCAATTGGACTATTGCCTCAACCTTTATAGGATCGACCATGATCCCTCTTGTTAAAACTATGAAACCTAATAAATGACTCGATGTCACACAAAAACTGCACTTGATTGGATTCAAGAAAATCTAATAGTAGCGACACCTCTCAAATATTAGTCGTAAATGAGTGGGATGATCGGATCTCTTGCGAGAACATGATGCCAGATCATCCAAGTATGCCTCGAATATGTGTTTGAGGTCATGAAAATAAAACAACATGGCCCGCTGAAAAGTATCTCCAACATTCTTCAAGCTAAAAGGCATTTTTCGATACGCGAATGTACCCCAAGGAAAAATAAAAGACATTTTATGTAAGTCCTTAGGCTTGATTTGAATTTTATTATACCCGGTAAAACCATCCATGAAAGAAAATACCTCACAACCCGCACATTCATCGACGATCTGGTCAATAAACGGGGTTGGAAAATTTTCTTTCAGGAAATCTGTGTTCAAGTCGCGGAAGTCCATACATACGCGGATCGTGCCTTGTTTCTTGTTTAATGGAAAAGGGTTTGATACCCATTTCGTCAATTACATGGGGTAGATGAAACTAGCTTTGAGGATTTTCTCTACTTCAACCTTTATCATTGTTTCTTTGTGAGGATTGATCGGGTGAAGCTTCTATCGTATCATTTTAACATCGAGATAAGTCGTGATTTCATGTTCAACAATTCGTGGGTCAATTCCTAGCATATCCTCATAATACTAGGAAAAAATGTCACATAATTCTTTAAACAATTGTGTAGAATTGAATTTCTTCGGAAGAGAAATCCACTATGACGAAGACATTTTCCGTGACGCCAGGGGTTTTGGAGATATCGATAGGAATCGTCTCAACAATACTTTCCATGTTTCCCTCGGCTTATATTCTTTGTGTAGCGAGAGGGTTAATAGGACGAGGGCTATATCCATTCATGGTCGTAACAAACTCTCCTGCCTCTATTCTCCTAAGATCAAGTATGAAGTAAGATCTATGATGAAGATCATCCCAAGGTCTGTTTGGCTCATTCATTTCCTCCAATATCACCTCATCAAAGGGAAATACTAAGTCCAAAGGGTCTTGAGTAGTGAGAGAGTCTTGAGCCCAAATAGGCTCGAGAACAAGATCTAACTCATGTGGGGGAATCAGACAAGGGTTGGTCGAGGCTTGTTGGACAATGATGTATGTAACCTTAGCAACAGATAAGGGCATGGCCATGCCAAGGTGCCATATCCCTTCCATCGAAGTCAATGGGGAAGGTAAAGTCCACAGGTCTTCAAAGTAACTAGTTTTGAAAGACACCAATTGAAAAATCGTAGCCTTTGGTTGGTCGGGGGCAGCCAAAATAAACCTAACATCATTGGAAGGAAGCAAATAATCAAAAGTTCCCATCAAAGACGAAATTAATATGTCACCTAAGTTGACAGTTCCTAGCTGTGGGTTATCAATCATCGGGACCGTGGATGCCCCTGATGAAAGGCCAGGATGGGAGAAGGGAAATTGGTCAATGGTTATAATCCAACCTTCGTGAGGAAAGCATAAGACCCGAAAAATGGTGGCTACAACTGCATTCATTGTGTAAGTCCAAATCCACTCTAACAAAATATTGCAGTCGAGAGGTGCATCGACTACTTCTACCTTGACACACACAATTTCACATTCCAGCTGCATGGGGAAAGAGGGAATTATACCATGTGGTTTGAACAATCAACCGTCAAACGTAGTAAGCAACGTGGGCGACAGAGCCAACTCAGGTTGGTCTATGGCTTTCCAACATGCCAACAACATCATGCAAGTTGAGGCACCCTCATCAACAACCATATGGAAAATTTTATGTTTCAACGATTTTTTTTTGTACGCCACTGTTATCTGAAAGGCAACCTAGTGAGGAAGATGAGGTTTATTGTTAGTAGGATAAAAAATGATCATTCTTGAGTTATTGGGCTCAGCTACTCCCAAGGAAGCTAAAAAATATTTTCTCTGTGAGGGGAAACTTGTTGGGTATGTGTTATATTCTTTTCACGAGTAGTAGTGTCGAATTTTTTGCCTCATTTTTCATGTTGCCTCGATTTTTGTGTCCATTGTTGGGTGGTTTTTCGGCACATGGTTTTTTGTCGATGATTTTCTATGTTCGGTTAATGAATTAGGATTGTTGACTAATACAACTCATTTGCTTAGGGTTTTCTATTTTGTTGGCTCCTATACGTATATTTTAATGTAAACAATGTATCACTATGAATGAATATAGAATATGTTGATTTCCCGGTTTGGGTTTCCAGCGGAAAAATCTTTGTGTAATGTTTGTATTTGCCATTGTATATTTTATGTTCTTTTGCTGAAAATCTATTTGCAGTAAATATTGTACAAGGTTAAAATCTACATTTGGTATCAGAGCATTGTTGGCTTCAAGGGGACTCCTTTGTGGTCAAGGGTTTGGCTCGGGACTGTGATAAGCCTTGCTACAGTGGGAGATCTGTGGTATTGATTTTTTCAGGTGAAAAGAAATGGCGAGCAATTCGAAAATGGAGATCGAGAAGTTTAATGGGAAATTTTTTGAGCTATGGAAGCTCAAGATGGAAGATATTTTGGTGGATAGAGATCAATGGATCACAATAGATCCAGGTACTGCACCTACAGTAACTTCAGCAGATGACTAGAAAAAGTTGGATCGGAAGGCAAAGAGCACAATCCGATTGTGTCTCTCAGATTCAGTATTATTGAATGTCTTAGAGGAAGCTACAACCAAGGATTTATGGGATAATTTGGGGAATTTGTATCAGTTTAAGTCCCTAGTAAATAAACTATTCCCGAGAAATAAGTTGTCTAATCCGAGGATGAGAGATGGAGACTCGGTAGCAGAGCATTTGAACACCTTCAATACTGTGGTAAGTCAGTTAGTATCTATTGAGATTAAAATTTCAGATGAAGATAAGTGTATCAGTTTATTGTATTCTTTACCAAACTTGTGTGATAGCCTGGTTGTGGCCATAGGTAGTAATACAACTTCCTTTAATTTTAATGAAGTGGTCTCATCCTTGTTTTTGGAGGAGATGAGACGGAAGAACATGGAAGGACAGAGCACAAACGCATTATTTGCAAGAGGACGCTCCCAGGAAAGAAATAGATCTAAGTTATCAAGTGGGATATCTAAGTCTAAGTGTATATCTAAATCTCCTGGAAAGTTTGTAAAGGTATGTTGGAGATGTGGAAAAGAAGGGCACTACAAGAAGCATTGTAGATCCAAAGTTGAGAAAAAGAAGGGATCTGAAGAATCTCATTCTACAGAAGAAAAGACCTCCAAGGAAGAAGGGGGGGATGTGTACTTGGCTTCTTCAAGCACACATGCAGATCATGAGGCATGTTTGGTTGACTCAGGTGCATCCTTTCATATGACTCCCCACAGGGAGTGGTTCTGTGAATATGAAAGGTATGATGGAGGTAATTTTTTCCTAGGTGATGATTCGACAACCAGAATCATAGGACAAGGAAAATTCAAGTTTAGGCTCATAGATGGAAGGATTAGAAGACTACCTAGTGTTCAACACATCCCAGGTTTGGCCAAAAATTTGATTTATGTAAGAAAAATGGACGATGCAGGGGTAAAAACATAATTGAAAAGGAAACCTATAGGATGGTTCGAGGATCAATGGTGTTGTTGAAGGGAGTTCGGTTTGGAACTTTGTATAAGATACAAGGAAGAACTATTAGTGATGGGTGTAATAGTTCCATTGTTCCTAATATTGGAGTTGAAGAAGAAATAGCTCCTATTGTCTTTGGAGAAAATGTTATGCTGTGGCATCAAAAACTGGGGAATATCAGAGAGAAGGGTCTTCGACTAGTACACGATAAAGGTATGGTTGAAGGTATGTCTAACTGATCTCTGGATTTTGATTTCTGTGAACATTGTGTATATGGGAAGAAGAATCGGGTAAGATTCCCCTATGGTGCAACCAGGGAAGAAGGAATTTTGCAGCTAGTTCATAGTGATGTTTTTGGACCTGTGTCGGTCCCATCATTGGGAAAATATGTGTACTATGTCTCATTTATAGATGACTTCTCAAGGAATACTTGGATATATTTCCTTAGGAATAAATATGAAGTCTTTGACAGGTTTAAAGAGTTTAAGGCTCTTGTTGAGAATCAAACAAAGAAAATAATTAAGGTGTTGAGGACATATAATGGTGGAGCATTCTGCTGGAATGAATTTGAAGAATTATGTAAGAAGTGTGGTATAGAAAAGAAGAAGACTACTCCATATACACCTAATCAAAATGGAGTTGAAGAAAGGATGAACAAAACACTGATGGAAAATGCAAGGTGCATGCTCAGTGGTGTCGGGTTAGGGAAAGAATTTTGGACAGAGGCAGTGGGTACTGCATGTTACCTGGTCAATAGATCACCCTCATCAGCACTGGATGACAACACTCCATAAGAGGTATGGACTGGTAAGAAACTGTCTCTCACACATCTCAAGGTATTTGGTTGTGATGCATATGTTCATGTTCCAAAGGAAAACAGGAGTAAGCTAGATAAGAAGGTTGTAAAGTGTATCTTTATTGGATATAAAGATGGTATCAAAGGTTATAAACTTTGGAACCCAAAAACTAAGAAGGTAGTGTATATTTGAGATGTGGTATTTAGAGAAATGAAGGATGTTGTTAAACAAGAAGTCCTACCAAGTACGGAAGAACCACATAAAATAGAGTTTGATTTAAAGGATGATGAATCAAAATCTACAGAAGAGCAGGAATCAGAAGAAGAAGATCCTCATACTCCAGTATTGAGGAGATCAGTTCGAGAAAGAAGGCTACCAGAAAGGTATACTCCATCTGATTTTCATTCAAATTTTATTTATTTATCACTGATGATGATCCTAGATATGTCAGGGAGGAAGTGGATTCAGAGGATGGAAATCTCTAGAAAAAATCCATGGATGAAGAAATGGTAGCCTTGGATAAGAATGAGGCTTAGGATCTAGTGGACTTGTTGACTGGAAGAAATCCCATTAGCAGCAAATGGGTATTTAAAAGTAAGTTGAATGTAGAAGGAAAAGTGGAGAAATACAAAGCTCAGTTAGTAGCAAAGGGTTATTCCCAGGTTGAGGGAATTTATTTTGGTGGGATTTTTTCTCATGTTGCCAAGTTAACCTCTATAAGATTTATGTTATCTCTTATTGTTTCATTTGATTTTGAAGTAGAACATATGGATGTGATGACAACATTCCTACATGGAGATCTGGAAGAAGAAATATATATGAAGCAGCTGAAAGGATTTGCTATGAAAGGAAAGAAGGAGCTCGTATGCAAGATGAAAAAGTCCATGTATGGTTTAAAACAATCACCAAGGATGCGGTATCAAAAATTTGATACTTATATGTTGGGACTTGGTTTCACAAGAAGAAAAGAGGATCATTATGTGTATTTTAAATTATTTGGTGATCATTTGATTTATCTGGTCTTGTATGTGGATGACATGTTGGTGATAGGAAACAACAAGGAGATTATACAGGATGTCAAAACTCAATTGTCCTCTAAATTTGACATGAAGGATCTTGGTGCTTCAAATAATAAATTTCATTTTGGGCATGGAAATTAAAAGAGATCGAAGAAAGAGGAAACTATGGTTAAATCAGAGAAAATATGTCGAGACAATATTGCAGAGGTTTAATATGTAGGAATGTAAACCGGTCAAGGTTCCTATTCATGTTGGTGTAAATTTGTTTGCGGATCGGTGCCCCAAGACACATGAAGAGGAAGAAGACATGTCTCGTGTTCCATATGTGAGTGCAGTTGGCAGTTTGATGTATGCAATGGTTTGTACTATACCATACATTGTACATGCTATGGGAGTTTTGAGAAGGTATATGTCAAAACCAGGGAAGGAGCATTGGACAATAGTAAAAATGGTTTTCAGGTATTTGCATGGAACTACTAGCTATGGATTGTGCTAACAAGGAAGACCGGGATTGGACAAAAAGTTGGATAATATGGATTTGTGGATGCAGACTAGGTTGGAGATATGGATTGTAGGAGATCTACAAGTGGGTATGTGTTTAACCTGTTTGGAGGAGGAATAAGTTGGATGAGCAAAAGATAGGTTGTAGTGGTACTTTCAACTACATAAGTTGAATACATGGAAGCCACTCATGTAAGTAAGGAATCAATATGGTTACAAAGATTGTGTTCAGGTATTGGGTTGGTACAACAAGATGTAAGGATAGATTGTGACAGTCAGAGTGCAATTTTTCTAGCAAAGAACCCGACTTATCATTGAAAGACAAAGCATATTGATATTCAATATCACTTTGTGAGAGACATGATTGAAGAAAAGAAAGTGTTGTTAATGAAGGTGGACACTTTGAAGAATGTTGTAGATTCATTAAAAAAATCGTTGAGCACTGAGAAGTTCTCTTGGTGTAGAGGATCCATGGGAATTTTTTCCCTCGATTATTAACTATGTAACCATGTAACCCCCTGTATGCAAAGAAAACAACAAGTGAGAGAATCTTGGGTACGTGTCACATTTTTTCCTCATATTTTGTGTTGCCTTGATTTTCGTGTCCATTGTTGGGTGGTTTTTTGGCACATGGTTTTTTTCCAATGGTTTTCTATTTTTGATTAATGAATTAGGGTTGTTGACTAATCCAAGTCATTGGGTTAGGGTTTTGGATGTCGTTGGATCCTACAAATATATTGTATTTTAAACAATGTATCACTATGAATGAATATAGAATATGTTGGTTTTCTCGGTTTAGGTTTCTAGGGGAAAAATATCTGTGTAATGTTTGTATTTTCCATTGTATATTTTATGTTATTTTACTGAAAATTTGTTTGCAGTAAATATTGTACAAAGTTAAAATCTGAAAAACTATGGAGAACCTCCATAGTGGACATAGCACAAGGAGTATGCACTAGATCCTCCACGATGGAGTAAGTATGAGCATCCATCACATTTGGGTTGTGAGAATCCTTTTTGAACATACCTATAGGGATGTGATTCATCCTTTTTCATAATGTCTTATCAATTTAAAGAGAATGCAATGGGTTGGAGGCTTCTTCTCCCTTCTCAATAGATTCTAGCGTTCCATAGTTGTGAGCCTTGGTCGATAAATTCACTTTGGCTTTCATCATATAGATGTTTGCGGCCCCATTTTTATTATTATTGGGCATGGGGGTTCCCTGACTTCCCCCAGCCACGCTTGTGGATGCAGAAGCTTGAGACATATTTTTCCCTTGTGGAAAAGGGTTTGTCAACACAACATGTTGTTGTTGTGTCAGTAGTTTCTTGGATTCCACAATTCGAGGGCATAGGTGAGTCAAATGATCATCCTTGCAAAGCTTAAACAAAAACTCCAACTTTCTCTTTTCATTTTTTCCCTCGCTAGCATTATTTGTAGCCTTTTTATCCCCTTTACCCTTCTTGTTTTTTTGTTTATTCTTTTCCTTGGTTTGTTGGTTAGCCTTGGGAGTTATTGATTGCACACTGTCTACATCTGATGTCTAGGTTATGGGGGCAGTTAAACTATGAGTTTGGTTGGCCACAATATGTTGAATCTATAAATGTTGTAATTGATTAGACAACAGATCCATGGACTTGCTTTGTGTTGAGCCTACTATGCCATCGGCCTGAGGCCCAGACTTTTTTTTGGCTTTGTCGAGAGTTGACCATGGTGCATTGGGTAATATCTCGTATAGAATGTCAGACTGGGAGTAAATCAGTTCCAGTTGTTGGCCTCTCATAATAGCCTCTTCTTTAGAAAACACCCTGGACATTGCTATGTCTTTGGACATGCAAGGAGCCAAATACTTTAAGAAACACTCGAGCAAGAATGCAGGAGGGACCTTGACTTTAATAAAACTCTTTTGTCGCCACCATTATTGGATGTGATCTGAGATATGATCATCTTTCGTCTAATCATAGTTGGCCAACAACTTGGTGACGGCATCATATATCACTAGCAACTGGAAATGGTTCAAGAAAACCATATCTAGGTCATTAAAGTAAGAATACTTTGAGTTGTCAAGCTCGATATACCATTTATTTTCACCCCCTATAAGAGTGCATTGAAATAAGTGAAATTGAACGGAGTCATCCTTCAACGATTTGGATGAGCACCACAAGTAAAAGGTTGTCACTTGATCACCTAGATATTCGCCAGGATTTCCCTCAAACTTAGGGATGTCAGAAGGAAACTTAATCGACATGGGAGGCCAACGTGGATCATGAAAATTTGGGTCATCTAACAATCTCGACAGGTCTCAAAAATGCAGAGTTGCCAGAAAAGGTAGTCTCGGTTGTGGAGTATTTACATGAAAAGAGAATCCTGGATTTTGACTGGCACCAGGTTGCCAGGAAAATTTCAACTGTTGTCCAGGGTTTTGGTAGATTCCATGATGACTCTGTTCAGCAAAAGGAACTTGCATTTGATGTTGTATCGTCATCTAATTCCTCAATTTAGATGACATGGCTTGAGCATGGATTGCTCCATGTACAGTGTTCCACGGATCTTGGTTGGGGATGCCCCCAGTTGACCCCCCTGGCATAGGTATTAAACCTTGCCCGAGGTTCCACATAGTGTGGGAGAGGTTTCGCCCCATCAACATCCCTTGCGAGGGAAATGAGCCCTGCCAAGGATTCCCAAGACCTTGCGAGGAGTAAAATCTTATTATCGCTCCCTATGAAGGAATTAAATCTTGCACAAGGTTATGTTGGCCAAATACAGAATTTCCCCTAGTCAAGAACACAGACGAAGTAAAAACTTTATTTCCAAATGCACCAAACAAATAAAACATCGTTGATCCCACCTGAGTCATGTAGGATGAAGGTCCTTGGCTCCCCCCACTAAAAAAACTATAGTTGGTATTAGGCCCAATTGGCTATTGAAACGTGCCACTGAGCGAAGGGAATGGAACAAGGATGTGACCCCCACCATAAGGAATGGCATTGAATGGGGCAGCGGTGCCCACAATGACTCCTTGCAAGGGAGCATTAGAGCTCCCTACCCTCATATCAATGGTATGTAGAGTAGAGTACATGAGAATTGAGTTAGAGTCAAAACCAGGCATCCCATATGAAAAGGGAGTGTCCGACGCATTATAAATGAGGGGAATAGTGATTGAAGTACTTGAAGGAATCGAACCACTACCCAACATAGTGCACATCGAGACAGTCGTGGTCCTGATAGGCAAAGGTGGGGGAGGAGGTACAATTCCCCCTCCTGCAACAGTCGTGACGGGAGTATGAGGGCTCCCTAACGAAGTAGAATTAGTCACTTCCATCACCGCTCGCCGAACAAACTTTCATTCGGGAGAAGTCACCTTGGGAGGGACTATCTAAATTAGCAATGACGTCGATAAGTCGGTGATCAAAGGATTTTCTAGCCTAAAACCATTGCTATCAAGGTCAGAAATGATGTATTCCTCTTGTGCGGGAAAGTATTTACTCAGAGTTGGCTCTGGTATAGTTTCATGTGGCCCGATATCTTCGAATGATCCTTCTTGATCTAGCTTGTGCCTCAATGGTGGAGGAGGTGGATCCAAAGTAACCGACGACATACCATGAAGCCTACGTGAATGATGGAGTTGTTTATCTTCCACTATGTGAAATGATCAACCGACACTATAAGGTTTGGCTAGAATGAAACACATATCACACACTAAAAGTTCCTAAAGGAAAATAAAGAAGACAACTAACTAGTAGGAATAACAGTTATGCCAATCGACACAAGAGGAACTTACCAATGAAAGTGTAACTCAAACACGGAAACACCCTCCGAGTATACTCTGCAAAGAGAGATATGACATATTCCCTAGGTACCGCGGTATACCCCTGTAGTCACATGTGTAAGTCCATAAAAATTGGCAACTAGGTTTCCAGCTCATAGTCAGTCACCAGGAGGGTACAGTCGACAGTTAGGTTGATTGTAATGAGCAGGATAACAAAGTCTGAAGCCCTTCAAGGGTACCGAAGGAAATTGGTTTGGAAGACAACTGAGGATCTAGAATGGATTTGAGGTTCATGAGGCTCTGTAGTCAAATGTGATTAGTTTGATTCCCAAGAAAGACCCTCAATATACAATCCCCACTACGCTTGGTCTGACTTTGGAGGGGTTATCTCCTCTACCTTTCCTTCGCGACCTTGTGTTTAACCCCTATGTTAGAGGGGGGTCCTAGCTAACTCTTACAACGCTGGACTTTAGAACTCCCTATCACAAACTTCAAATTTTTTTTTAGATGGCCTTGAAGAGTTTCCTCTCCACACCTAATTCAAGGCCCTAAAGCCTAGACTAGTTGGTGAACCCTACAAACAAAAAGTCTAATATATTTTTTTGTTAAGCATTAATTTTATGGGCTTGAATTACTCAAAGGATATGAACGTGAAACTTGTGGTGTTTGGAAGAGACGAAAGAGAAGAAAACTTTAGAGAATTTATGAAAACGCGAACTAGATACTTCAAATTTAAAGCAAAATCTTGTAAATCTTTGTGAATGTCAACTTTTCAAAACAATATTTCAAGATCCTATAACTGAAGGTTTCCTAAAAGATATTTTTGTTTTATAATGAAAAAATACTTATACTTTTAGGAAAATAAGAAGGAACTTTGAAACAGAACTCTTTTTTTTTTTTTTAAAGACAACCTACGCTACCATAACAAA